>JBCAUG010134770.1:0-20889 GCA_038406175.1 Haplosyllis leylae | reverse complement strand
CCCGTCATCTGCGCCCTCAGAGTCCAAAAGCTTGAACCTCAGGTATCTGTGTCAATTCAAACAAATGTGTTACGTATTATTTTTACTGAAGCACTATCCCGCAAAATTTTCCAAAGCAACACGCGAATCAATTGTAGCTAAAAATAATTCTGAGTAAAATACAATAGTGGCTGTACGGTATGATCACAAATTCGAGCCTTTTCGTGATCAACGGTCAATTATCC
Organism: Haplosyllis leylae; assembly: GCA_038406175.1. Lineage (NCBI taxonomy): Eukaryota > Metazoa > Annelida > Polychaeta > Phyllodocida > Syllidae > Haplosyllis > Haplosyllis leylae. The sequence goes on along the minus strand of JBCAUG010134770.1, from coordinate 20,665 downwards.
TGCTAAATTTTCTTTTATGGTTTCTTGTGACATGTTCCTGTGTAACCTCACCTGTTGCTAGGCGCACAGTTTGCTCCAGGTACCCTGATCTGGAACGTCATGGTAAACTCCACCCTGCCTGTATTGTCTTCTGCATTATTCAAATCACTCTTGAGGCAGCTGTCCGCATCATCGTGGCATTCTTCAGAGAAAAACAAAATGTATTGGAATTCTGTTTGGGTTGGCGGTTTGCTTTGATTTTCTATGAATTCTTAGCCATTCATAAATGTAACAGTTGCAGACACACTTCAGGTTCAAGACGACACTATCTCATAAACCATGTCACCTTCTGGATGCAAATTAACCAAATCACATCACATTGTAACTAAAACACTTTACCTACAAGTGATTCACTCATCAGACAGACATGGTTTTCACATTTACACTATACTTGTAGTTGGTCCTTTTTTTTCAACCAAAACGTTATGATCCCTACCTTCCAGATCGGCATTACTCTGAATATTCTTCAAAGAAACCACTGATTCTGCAGTCATATCATCATCTAGAAATACTTCAAACTGGAAGTTAACCTGAAATCAAAACGAAGAATAAACAATGCTTACCGGCATTGTGGCCTAACCCTAGCTTTGCTTGAGCTCGGCTGAAAATCTTGGTTACATTTTTGATATCCGACAACATTTTTCCTAACAATATCCTTGTCTCAGCCGGTCTGAATATTTTAATAAACATTTAAGGGTTGTTTACACATAGCGTTTTCTATTTTAGCCCGTTATTGTGGCAAAAAAATAACGCAGCATTTTAGGAAATAACGAGTTCCCTTATTCATAGTATCACCATCGGCATAACCCAGCGTTTTTAAATAACGGGCTAAAAACGGTATCGAAGTAATTTTGATGATTTGACTTCACAATATCCAAATAATAATAAAATTCATTTTCGCAATGACAAAAACACTTGCCCCAGATGCAGGTAGAGTATCAAACGGAGTGCAATCGTCCATAGTGCAGGAGACGATGACTCGCGCGGTTACGGGGGTATCCACTTCCTCCCACAGCACGGGTGGATCTATAACCTCAACGAACGTCAAGCCCAAGGTATCTACAACCAACAACATTGCCTCTGAACGACAGTGTTAACACAAGCAAGACCTCGCATTAACATTACGAGGCATAAAGACCCGTGGTACTTGTCCCTATGATTATTCTAGACTAGCCTTAGAGCCCGTTTACACTAAGTGTCAGCGTCAATGTAGTGTCAACACTCTGATAATGCTTGCGACACAACTCTCATTGACCACAATGGAGTTGCTAGAGAATGGGGTTGCAACCCATTTTGGAGTGATTCCATTGTGGTCGATGAGAGCTGTGTCACAAGCGTCATCACTGCATTGACGCTGATGCTGGGTGTAAACGGGCCTTTAGCCTGGGGAAGGAGGGTAATGTGACGTTAACGCGCTTCAAAAAGCAAAATGTTTTGTTTTTTCAACAAATTTTACAGTAGTACTGGATGAAAAGTAACTAACATTCAGAAAAGCAAATTCAGAAAATGTAAATCCTGAATCTCTACTATTGATATACATGTACTTACCGTTTTCATGGCACTGAAGAGTTATAGAATCCACAGCAAAGTTATTGTGCCTTGTCGTTTCAACTCTATCTTCGGAGTTTTGAAACATGTACACTATGCCGTAAACATGTCCACAGAGATTGGGAAGCGAAGGGGTTGTAAATTCATTGTTCGTATCTGCAGCCTGTACACGTTCAATACTAGCCTGGCGCTTCATCTCCAGTATTATTCCAGAATCCAGATCTAATTCTTCGTCAAACCTGTTAAAATACGCCCCAACGTGAGAGGTGCATATGCAATGGTGAATTTTCATATTTTGTGCCCACCAAAATTCTCAAACCTCTTCTACCTTAAGCATTTGCATTACTACTAGTAACATTGTCTCAATGGTGACACAAACACAAAACAGAATTTATGCTTGAAAACTGTATCAACCTCTTTAGTAGTAAAGAGGGACGCTTTCTGCACACTATACTAGGTCCCGCTCATAATGAGTTCAGTTAAAATGAACAATTGAGAGACTGAAATACACACGCAGTATAGAATATCAAAATACATTGTTTAGTTCTAATAACTTACTTATTGTCGACAGACCAGTAGAGTGTGATGGAAAATTGCCCAAATGAGCTGGATCCGGGATCGGGTTTGCCGGTGAAGGATAACGTGTCATCAGCTGCCGGCGCAAAAGTATTCGTGTTGGCGTAAGATGTTTCTGTCGTGGGAAAAGAAACGTTTATAATTGCAAAAAAACTTCAATGGAAAACTATTGCTTTAAAATAATTTTCTATGCAAACGCAGGTACTTACTAGGTACTGTTCCAACCTTGAGACGACTGGGTCGAATCTCAAAGTCATCCTGTGGTGGCGCTTTGTGATCCGCCAGGCCAGTAACTGTAACAAATTTAGAACATAACTAGATTTTTGAAGAAATTGCTTTCAATTCGTGTCATTTGCAGAGTCGACTGAAGGAAATGGAGCTTCAAATCTACAACAGTATGAAAGACGAACGTGTTGAAGTAGTAACGGGTACTGCAATGAAGTTGTTATCAAAGATATCGTCCGTTTCTAGGCTCGCACCAGGCATCTCCACCAAGAGGATGAGATAACTGTAACTGTTACTGTTGTCTGTGAACTTGGTTGGATCGACCCATATTTCGGTGTTCAGCATTGTCACACAGGCTCCGATGCCCCTGGCTTGGTATGGAGCAGCATTACTACTAGAATACGTGATTCCTTTCCTCGTTACCTCAACTTTTGTCACTATCAAAACAAACCGAAGTGTCAACTTAACGCCGGATTACAAACAAATTCCTTGTTAAAATTTCTCATCCCAATCTTTCACAATCCTATGTTTTCATCGAAATTTTGGCTATCAAAAAAACAAAAAAAAATCAAACAGAATACCACAACATGAATATGGCTCAACAAGGTCTACCAGAGGAAATCACGCAATGTTCGAGATCAGAGACCTTGTGACACTTACTTGTACTAAAATCGGCGCTGGTACTCAGATAGATCTTCAGGGCAAAATGGGCTTTGCCGAAATCCAGGTGGGTTTGGGAGGCGTCCATGTTGCACACGGTGGCGTTCACGGACAGTGGTTCCTCAGTGTTCACAAACAGCTCTCCTTGGTACGGACCCAACGCCATCGTAAAATGTGACAACGCCAACTTATCTGTGAAAAGGAAAACCATAAGAAAGTTTCTCTACGGCCTTTCTTTTAATTAAAATGGGATTAGTGCCAACATTTTTGCCATTTTATTCCACGAAACCAGGCTTTCGATAGAAATTGTAGTCAACAAAGTACCTTAACATTTCATCACCTGGTACCTTTAACAGAGGTTTATATGTTCTTCAAGTCTTAGACAACTGAATCCATTATGCAACAATAATCAATCTTACAAAACTGTGATCAGTCCAGTAACAGGAGTCAGCAACAAACCCAAAAGGTGTCTCCACTGGATCTTTATCTCCAAGAGCCTTATTTCATATGAAAATGTTGGTGGGTAGGAAAATATAATTTGTAATAAATGGATGTAAACTGAAAACTAGATGGACTCCCAACTAGGTAGCATTTTGACAAATATAATTTTCTGGAGTACTATAAAAAGGCACTTCTATGATTTCAGAAAAATTGTAGGATTGTTTTGTACAGATCAAACACTATAATCATGTATTGTCTCACTTAATGGACATATTTAGTTCTATTTAGACATCGATTTTTTTGCCATTAATTGACGATTTTATTTACAAGTCAAAATCATTAATTAGGAGCCATTGGTCCCGTTAGAAGTACAAACGCATCCATATTTCATGTCCATTTGTTCTGTTTTCTGACAACGTTCATCACCATAGGCGATCCACAACACGAACTGAACAACCGTGTTTCATGAAAAGGATTCCGTTTAATTTTTAATCTGGCCAACTCAAGCAGATAACGTTGTGGATTTACTTCACACAACGAGGTCAAGTATCACAAATCAATAGCAGTTACGCACCCATCCCAGCAGAAAAATTTAATTGAATCTATTCTCCCATTCCCGTCAACGCTCAGTGATACAATCACTGTGCACTTTCTGCAACAAGGCAATTATCTTTACACTTTGAAATGACAGTAATTTGTCCACAATTCGAGAAACCTACATGATTAGGAGAGACTGGTATTAGCCCGTGAGGTCCCGGTAATATTATTCTGTATGCAATGATTCACGTTGCAACTCATAAGGTAGGGAAAAATTTGTATGAGTTTCAAAAATACTCTGACCTAATGATCATGATTTCTACGAACTTTAGTCAATGATATTAATATTACAAGTAATTGTCAGTAAAATCAATGCTGGCCGTTTTCATCTCATGTTTGGTTGGTAACGCTCAGATGTATTTCCCACACACGTGATAAAATTCTGTGAATTTCAAACTCTTTCGCTATCTTCATTTCTAAATGGCAAATTGCAAATTTCACACCATTAACCAGTTTGTTCGTGGCTCATACACAACAAGTCAGCCATCGCCCTTTCAGGAACTGAATAATTTATAAACATTGACCGCTCTTTTTTCTGGAATTAAGTTAATCACTTTATCTCGTGTTCTGACATCAGGAGTTAGATGTCTTCACTTTCATTTTCTTTTAAACTGTAAAATATTCCATCTTTCTCCCCGTCATCCATAATTAATTAATGTCCAAAAGTAAAACGTTTATTTTGTTTCACAATAATTTTCATGCGAGACAATCACCTACTTGGGGTCACTAGTTCTCCAGTCACGATTTTAAAGCTAACGGATTTATACAGAGAGTGAAATCCAAGACATCGGTAAAAGGCAAGCACTAAAATTAGCAGATTTCTTTACTAAGAAGAGGGTACTTCTAAAATGCAATCTATATCTATGACACCTGATATTTTTTACAATAGAATTAAGAAACTCACCGCCAGTACAAAGGACGGTCATCCTGAAGTACATGATGTTGTTCCATTCATTCGGTTCAGGAATTATCCCTGGGTCTGCAATGCGTGATAATAAACTTCAAATACAATTTTTTTTGGGGTGAAATTCTTAATAACAATTTATATTGATTATATTGGTTTTTTGTCAGGAATATCTTTCTGATGCCCAAGAAAAATGTGGTCTTTATATGAGGTGCCTTAATTAGAAGAAAACAATTGCTGGTACTTGTTTTTCATACGAAGAAGCCCAGCTGTAAGCAAATTTCAATTTTAAGTTTCCTTTTTGTACATGTTTAATTTGTGTGACAAAATAATACAGATGACTGATTTGTTAAAAGGAAATACAAAGCAAACTCTACGGTGTTACGTACACGAAGGTCCATCAAGGAATAGTGCCAGGTAGACAGCACCGCAGAATTTATGGTCTTCAACATTCTGATGCAGCTCTGGAATATACAGCCCTGGTCCACTCAATGTGAGGGAAAGGCTGCCGCCCGCTGCAACACTAGCCTTCACTTTGCTGAATTGGCTCGGCAAAATTGTCAACTACAATGTACAGGTAATGATAACGGAGAATGGCGCTACAAAGTCTGACAGTAACAAACTGATGAACGTGATCAATACAAAACGGGTAATCCCTGTGTTGACCTGTCTTGAAATACGGAACTGAACAAGAATCGCAGCATTCAACCTTGAAAACATCTTCTTACTATAAGTACTGTTCCCATTGACGTATCACGCAAGGTGGTAGATATCACATGTTAAGAAACATCGATTGCCAGTTGTAGAGGAATTACTTTTTGCGACACGACATATTAAAAATACTTCATCGAAAACCTGTTTTTTCCTGGTCGGCGATGCTAAACTCCGATCCTTCGCCAGGAACGCAGAAATCTGGTAGGCGTTAGTGTTAGGGCGCGTCTCGGGCTGAAGGTCAGCGGCTCCGTTCCCCGTCACCTGAATACCCAGTGAAATATCAGCGTAACCACCGGCGTCTATTACAGGGTTCACTACATGGTACTCGACGAAACTCAGGTCAATCCAATCTGAAGCACAAGAAATTACGAAATTATCAATCAAAGTTTGGGATTGTATTATACCATTTGTATAGTAGAACCCCCGACTGCACAGGGACTACTGTAGTTAAGCTTGCTTTAAGGGAAACAAAGCATTCAATCACTTAAAACTGTTCCTTGTGTGATTATACACACATGTTTGAAATAGCGCATATTTGGATCAGACATGCCTCTTTTCAAAGATACGCAGCTGACTTTGTGACACCTGACCTTTCCCTTTTCTTTATCTTTTCTACTTTCTACCGTATCTAATGCTACAAGCCCTCAGGACTGTTGAACTGTGTACCGTTACTGCAGTCTTTCAGATCGTCTTCTGTAACGTTGATGCAGGCGTAGTTGTTGGTTGTAACATCTTCATTGATCGCACTGTTCACTTTGTTCAAGTAAAGACAAACGTGTCCGGTGTTGGCGCATGTACCACTCTGAATTGTCACTATAACTTCCCCGGAAACAGTTATACTTCCTTGGCTTGGTATCATTTGTGCCAACTTTTTCTGGAAAAATCCTTTGCTCGTTACTTTTATTGGTAAACTAATTCGTAGAGAATTTTATTGTTACATCAAAGTGATAAATCATTTGCGGTTTCAAACAATATCAAAGCGATTAAGCCACTTTAAGTCCGCGCTTGGTGAAATTTTTTTTGCCCTTTTTCACTTTTAAATGTGAAAGTGACAGAATATTTTACCTGATCAGCCATGTCGATACTGATTTTAGAACTATCAACCGTACTGATTTCGGTGACGCCCGGTCCCAAGTGAAGTTCGGAAGTTTTCCACTGTATTTCGTAGTTTCCCGAAGGCTTAGCGGGAATTGCCGTGGGGCCTACAAAAGGAAAAATTGCACGCGCTAATGATCACATTTTCGGCCTAGCAAATTAATTTTATTTATAATTTTTCATAACATGAGAATGGCCTGCCAGATAAATTATAGACTGCAGCCTATCTTGCACCACAAGTGGCGAAGCCGCTTACAGACTAAGGCTAATAATTTCTTAAGTGTCCAAAATTTTAACAATATCATTGATAAATACTTTTTAAACTCCTTAAGTATAATTCACTGATGTTGCGCATATATCAACTGAGAAATATGGAAACATATGTTACTGTAAAAACATAACAAATTAGCTAAGCCTCAGGCAAGAAGGATGGTGAAAACGCCTAAAAACGCTCAAAGCTGATTTGTTGAAGAATGCATAATACAACTCTAATAAAACACACCAAAATGGGAGAACATTTTATTCCAAGTGAAAATTCAAATGTACGTATATGAGGAAAAAAGGCCACTGTTTTGCCAAAAGCACCACAACAAAAAAAATTTGGGGGGGAGGTGGGGAATTGACTTACTATTTGTGACTTTACCATTTTGTGCTGTAACAGTGAACGCGATTGTTACTTCCTGGTCCTGAAAGAATTTGGCGCCGGACAGATCGTACTGAAAACCAGTTATCCTCAAATCTGCAAAATTAAGAAAACAAAGGTCACTAGCAGCAGGTGTTGCACCAGAGGTGAATCTGGGGATCACAGAGGCGAGAAATCACGCAAAAAGGAGATCCACCCTGGCTTTGAAACCCAGGGCAGACGTCACCAGAAGTCCAAAACAGGGGTATCAGTGGCCCCACGAAAAGGACCTATGTCCTCCAAAAATTTAAAAAAAAAAAAGGTCAATAGCAGCAGCAGCATAGTCCATTGGTCAACAAAAGCACACAATTACCCATTGACCTTCTTTCTTGCCTCAATGGTGCGAAAAAGTTTAAATTTGTCGGACTAGTTCTACTGTCTGCACATTTTCGGTCTGGAAATCTACGCAAAATAAAGACTAAGATCCATTGAATCTCTTCCGATTACGGTAATATCAGGCTTTTCTGAGCTAACAAAATTCCATATTTTTTCCCCAGATTTCCAAAGCTTTGCAACAAACTTTCATGTATTTTCACATCAATTTTTAAGGGGGGGGGGTGCTCCGGAGTCCTTTTAGAATCAATATTCTGAGCTATTTCAGTGCGTGTAGTTTGTCAGTCTTCAGGCCAGACTATAAAATGGAATGGAAAGATTTTTCCACTTTCCAGGTGTTCGAGTTCGAGAACCAGTGGAACTATTATTCTCAAAATACGCAAGTAACATATTTTTACCGCCCGCGTATGAAGTATGATGGGAGGTTATGCTTATGTGTCTGTCCATTCGGGGGGGGGGGGGTACCCCTGGTCTCTGGTCCTTTGCTCTACCCCAGTCAGGCCTGTAGCTAGCGGCTTGGGGCTACCCCAGTTAGGACTGTAGCTGTAGGGTATCCCAGTTAGGCCTGTACCCAGGAGGGTGCCCCTAGACAGGACAGTGGATCCACCCAAAGACAGGACAGGGGGCACCCCCTCCCACTAGCGGACAACCTACGCCGTAACACGCTATCATACCAACAATCTGTGCAGAACAGTCGTGATGGAGCAACGTTACGATCAACATCTGCAGCAGATGTGACAAGATGCATTCCCCTGTCTTCGCCATCTGCTGTACCCGGATGGGTGGTGTCGGTATTTCCGGACCACCAAGTAACAAATCTCACCCTCGCCACCTGCAACAAATGTACTTGTGTAAAATTGTGCAAGTTGATTACTGCCCCCTCGTTACACCCCTACCTTCGTGGGATGAAAGTGGACCCTTTGGATTCCTTAACGGGTGTAGCCTTCGGTTATAAAATTGCACTAGCATCTTTGCAATGCGTAGAAATCACCCAATAACTGCAATTCCTGGGGTGTACTCGTTTTTGGGATTTTTCCTTCAATCCGTGCAACAAGTCCAAAGGTGCTCGTTTGTTCTACCCGTACAAAACACATAAGTTGACAATGGTATAGTGTTGTACGGTTGGGTAGAAATTGCACGCCTATTGCACGGACTGAACAATTTTGGAAAACGAGCATACCCAGACCTCCACCAGTATCCTCCACCATGGGACGTGTGGCAACAAAAGATGCCGATGACAAGTTGTGGTGTTGTGGAGTTCAGGAATAGGAGCGTGTGCTGTTCTGAACCAAAAATTTGTCATGCGACAGTAGACTGTTCCTTGTTTAACGAGAAAAAGATTACGAGATGGATTCTTCTGGGGGAAGTGGGTTCACCTCCGACATCCACCAGTGAAACAACTTTCAATCCTGGCTGTGACACTGATGTATGTCTCACTCTTTTTGGCTAAAACTGTGTACCATTGTGTTCACATTTCTCAAGATGGACAATCTTTATATTGGTCCCTGAAAATACTGTGCAAAGATAGATATGGGCAATGTACTATGACTTTAAGCAGAATAGTGCGATTCTGGTTTCAATTTAGAGGCAGGCCCTGTCACGAAAGCTCTCCAGGCACCCCATGCAGCCGGTAACAATACAAGATGTTATTGAGAAGCAAAAATTGCGCTGTCAAGCAGCACATACCAAAAACAGAAGGTATTATTATTGACAAAGGTTAAGTTCCTCTGAAAAAATCCTCATCCTGCATCATTCCAGCAGATGCAATCACATATCAACCACACCGCTATAATTTATGCTACATTAGGATAATACTCACCATGATGTAGGACCTTTTTGATTTGTATTAGTCCTTTTATTGTCATTTAATTGAACATGTGGATTTAAAATTTAAAACAACATGGCGCCGTGGTTTTCCTGTGCAGAGATTGGAACAAACTGCAATGTTCGTACCAGATTGCGCAGTGTGCAGTGCGGCTTTTTCGTTATGGGACTGAACTCATGAAGTAATCAGTTAAAACATTTCTATTAGCTTTCTTCATCACTAATGAATTGCTAATGTAGTCTACGATATTACATTTCAATCTTTTGTGTTTTAAATTATGCGGAATAAACGAGAAAAACAAACATAAATAAAAGAAAATTTTTTGCAGAAATTCCACTCGAATTTTCGTTCATTAAATTTCAAGTTTTATTTAATTGTTGCTGCGTGTGACTAAATTATCACCCTTTTCTTTTGTTGTACTCTGAAAATTACCTTTTAAAAAACTTTTACTCACCTGCTATTTCCAATATTTCAGGTACGATATCTTGGCTGTTTTCTTCAGATACGATATTAATATATATTTTTCAATGAATTAATCCAACATGGAGTGAGTGTTGATTTTTGCTATGTATGGTGAAATGTACAAGTTCAGATATCTGTCGTCACTACAGAGTCTTCACATATTAATGAATATTTCGCAGATTGGTCCCCGGAGGGTTCCACAATCAATGTCCCTTATACTAACCAGGTAGATGAAAAAAATCAATGTTCTCTACCAATTAACAATATGAAGGCACTCTTTGATTCCTTGCTATTTTAATATCAAATTGTTACGAAATATGAGTGTATAATTCACGGTAGATAAAATTCTTTCTACTCAACCACAAAAATTGATATTTAAAAAAAAAGAAGAGTTCACCGAACTAATGGCTAGTTTACTATTTAGTTCTCGGTCTCCAAACTTTTAAATGATTCATGCTGTAAAAAGTCATAAAACGTATTTTGTAAATTAATTATGATGTTTTTATTTTTCAAGTGGGGATTGCTATACAACAGCTTCGAGGGGACACTTGTTGGGCAATTAATATTGAATGTTAATACTTCTATTGACTTTGGACTTGACACTTGATGTCGCTTCAGAGAAACTCAGCCATATTTGAAAGATCCACATAATTTCTGAACAATCCTGGATTATTTTGAAAGAAAATTTGGATAAAAATGATTTGAGACAAATAGAAATAAATCAGGTAAATTTTATGATTGTGTACTTCATAAATATTGCTTAGTGTGTACTTTGTGTGAAAAACTTAAAGTTTGCCGATTACTAATTTCAGCTTTTGTATTTTTGATTCAACTTCAGATAATGTTCAAAAGAGGTTATCAATACCATTTATCATTTCTTTTAAGCCAATCAGCGAAAGGCCGACATCAAAATCTTTTCATGAACACAGTGTGAAATCAGTAAGGGCAGATGTGATCTGACGACGAGAGAATTATATCATGGCGATATGATATGTAATTTACCGTTCAAAAATACTTACTGTTAACAGCCTTAAGTGGAAAAAAAATCTTCTCTTTTAGACTTTCAGAACTTAGTACTTTTCGTGTTCACACGGATGTTGACTGAAGGGTGCAATTCGTGTTCACACGGATACTGACTTGAGGGTGCAATTGATCCAGAACAAGAATCAAGCAGTGGCGGATCCAGGATTCCCCAAGGGGCGCCAACTTCTAGGGGCGCTAATATACTATTTAACTAATTTTCCCCCAAAAACTGCGGGAAATTAAGAAATTTTAGGCCGGGGGCGGCGAGCATCCCTGGCGCCCCTAGATCCGCCACTGGTTTTGACAATTTCACTGGTTAATAATTGTTTTCCTATTTAATAATGTAATTGTGCTTTGTCCCCGTTGAGGGATTTTAACCCACTGTGACATTATCCTCATCATGTGTTTGTTGACGTACTCTTCACACACATTGCATGATAGAGTAACTTTTGTTTATTTTCACCTCATGTGAAGTTGTTTTTCTAAAGTTTGCATACTATGAAAAACAAAACAAACAAACTTCACATGAGGTGAAAATAAACAAAAGTTGCTTTATTTTGTCATATGTTCAGCCTCCTGCCACAAATAACTCTGCTGGCGCCCCTGAAGTTTACAGTTTTACGAAAGTAACAGTTCAGCAAATTCATTTTCAAAAATAGGTCAGGATTAATTTAAAAACTTTTTGACAACTTATGTAAATTATTGACATGTTTGCCAGAGAAATTCTTAAAAACGTAATTATAAACTTGCCAGTGATGTCAAGGTAACTATTTCTTGTAAATGCCGGGTGGAAGATGTGTACGGGTGATGTGAATGGCTGTGGAACTGATTTGAAAGATAAAACCATCGGGGGGGGGGTATTACACCATAGGCGGTATCCGGATTGCGTTCACTTTTCTACGCGTAAGATTCCCCCAACAACCATTGTTGTGGTTGGCTTATGGCTGGGTATCGGAATACGCAATATACTAACCGCCTATGTATTACACGCAGAGACAAGAGAATGTTACACAATAGATTGTGAAATGATAACAAACAAAGGTTATATCCCACTGAACTTGCTAACAATGAGTAAAGTTAATTTCTTACGATTACATGGCATACTCAAGAACGTAAAATCACAACTCGTTTCGGTGGCTCGTTAGAGTCACCTTAGTGGTTGGTTGGGTCTGCTTACGAATGACATTTGCTGTTCTGTGAATGTACATGGGGTGGTGATTCTACTTGCAGGCGGCGGGGCACCTCAACACTATATGTTGTAATCACAGTTGTTTCAACTTTTTGCGATCCCGAGTGGTGGGGATCCAAAAACCTAGTTTAGACTGCCCTCTCACCCCTTGCACCCCTCACACACCTTGCATCCCCTCACACCCCTTGCACCTACCCTTACACTTGCACTTTCTCCCGGGTGGTGGGGACCCAAGAACCTAGTTGACTGTTCTCTTGCGAGAGGTTTAAGGGGTGAGAGAGGTGCAAGGGGTACCAGAGATGTGAGCGATGCAAGGGGTGCGAGTCACCTGGTGGAACTCTCACTGCGTCATTTTTTTTTTTAAATTCTACAAAACTGAAACGGTTCGTCACAAATTGGATAATGACAGTTTCGTTCTGTTCCGCCTGACAATCTGCCTATTTGAAATCGGTATAGTTTTAAGTGTATTGATCCAAGTGTTTGAAAATGCAGTATATTGCACATTTTTACATTCACTATGAGTTTACACTTGTCAGAGATCTGAAAGAAAACTTTGTTGTGCTTATTTTAATTTTTATATAGGAAAGAAGGCGCTTACTATGGGAGGGAGGAGGAGATTTTTGTGGAAACAGTTCCTCGTTATCGTTCTAGTGCTTCAAGAATTGAGTACAGCCAAAGGTCGGTAAATTAACATTTTTCGGCCTCGGACACACATATGGTGTCTAGCTTGCGAAAATCTTTTTATTTGCAAAGGTTATCAGATTGTTTGCTGCGTAAGGCTGCATTTCGCTAATTTTCCCTTTGTTGCAGGGAACCTTGACGGTATCCATTTAACATTGACTGCGTTCAGTAAAGAGTTATCAGCTCCTAAAATTTACCAAGATGTACCTATCTCTCTGAAGTTTGATGTCAGCTTTAACAATCAGGGTACGTAATCTTGCAGTCAACAAACTTTCAATACATTTCTGAGTTGCATGTTTCATTGGTGACTCGTAGAGAGTTACCTTATTGATGGAAACGGGGTTGCTTCGTGACGTTTTTGGGAATTTTTCCACATGGGGTGAAAGATATTATTTTCACATGGGGGGAGCATGCAAGGTGAGATTGAAACAAACCTCAGAAATGAACATCTGGGGAGAGGGGTGGAGGGGAGTCTGGGCCAGATGGGGTGGGTGGGGAGGGGGTAGGGTGCCAGAGTTGGGGTGGGGGATGGGGTACCACACAGGGAAGATGGTGTACCAGACAGGGGAGATGGTGTACCAGATAGGGGAGATGGGATACCAGATAGGGAGGATGGTGTACCATATAGGGGAGATGAGATACCAGACAGGGAGATGGGGTACCAGATAGGGAAGCTGGGGTACCAGGTAGGGGAGATGGGGTACCAGGTAGGGGAGATGGGATACCAGATATGGGGATGGGATACCAGATATGGGGATGGGGTTGTACTCCTACATTAAAGGAGTCACCAAAGTGGAATTCTCCACTCCTTGATAGTTTGTCCACATTAATTATAATGTTAAGAAGACATGTTTCGATAATCGGATCGGTATGTGCTGATCATCACCTTTTTCGTTCAGGAAATGAATCGGTAGCAGTTTTGAACACTGGCGAGGATAACTATGACATTACTTTTCACGTGACGGAGAATGAGACCTGTGAATCCAGCAGCCTCTTTTACACCAGGTTCTCACCCAACGAAGCTTCAAAATTGCGTCAAGGTTTCGTATCAGGCTGTTTGCCGTACCATGTAGAATTTACTCATTAATTTAATGCGATTCTAAATGAATCACTGATGGTAACTAAAAAAAATATCTTGAACTTTCACTGTCCATTTTCATTGATGTCTTCCAAAATATAAGAAATTAACATAAAAAGTAACGAAGCTATTAGCAGATGTAGCTGGTGGAAGGGGTGGGGTACAATCAATAGCTTCACTGATTATTCAAATGTGGGATAATACTACAACATTTTAAAATGCGAGTCTCTGTCCAGGTTTGGCAGCAGATACTGGTAGCACGATAAGTATATCTGGTGAAGGGGAAGTGCTGGTCTCGGCCAGTGAGTGTAGTACGGTACGGTACCTGTGCGCAAAGGTGTCAGGGGTGCACAGCTCAGTGATAGACACAGAGGGTGACAAAAACTGCATGTGTCACTCTATATCAACTCTTCTGGAATGCACTGAAGGTTGGCAAACAAATTTTAATAATGTTACTTTGGTTGCTCAGCAAGTAACAGCGCCTGGTTCCATTTGAACTTGTAATGACATCTGTGAAGCTGATTTTTTTGGCACTGTTATCAAAAGGTGTGCCCTACTTTTTTACTAAAATATTTGCGCGCAGTAACCAGTGAGTTACTTTCTGTTACCAAACTCGTGAGTCTGATTTAAATATTTTTTGATGTATCTGCAGATACCATAGATCTTGGTATCCAGTACATGGAGGTTGCTGGTAGCAAGCTGTACTCGGATAATTATGGAAGTTTAAGTATGGTGTTAAGCGTAGACATCGGCGGAAGTTACGTTCTGGACCCGAATCCGACAACAGAACAGCAAAAATACGGTGTCAGTCTCTTTCTGTCCAAGGACGAGGAGTTATCTCCTAATTTAGATTTACCGGTAAATTTGATTTTTTTTCATCAAGCACGGATCTTTACCTTTTCGCTAATTGATTCATTCTGATTGATTTGAGCACTAATTGATTCATTCTGATTGTTTTAAAACTAATTGATTCATTCTGATTGTTTTGAACACTTTTAAAATAGTTGGTAGTTTATTTAAATGAGTGATCGTTTTGGACAATAATCGTTTCAGTTGTATGACGTCCCAATCAACTTTGCTGCGGTTGGAATTAAGATGACGTCATCTGGCAGTATCTACCTTGGAGGTCCCGATTTGAAGCTGCCTCGTCTACATTCAGACTTGACGCTACAACAGTACTGTGGCTTGGCGTATTTGGGAGTTTGGGTTGATAATGGTAATGGTATTTTATCCATTTTGTTTTGATTTTTCAGTTTTGAACTTCATGTGGAAACAAATTTTCAATTGTGGCCCCCAAAATTCCACGTTTGGACTGTTGACCTCATTTCATTCCATTTTCAAGGTTACATCTAAGAATACCAATAATGCCATCTGAATTAAACAACCCACTTATCCCAATCTCTTACCTTATGTTTTAGCACCAGGACGAGTGGAAGAGACGAACGAATGGAACAATAAGCGAACCATACCCGTCACTGTTATCTGCCCAAATGGTAAAACATTAAAGCTTATTCACACCAAGCGAAAGCGAACTCAAAACGATGTTCACGAACAGATGGATTCCGTTTAATTCGATGGATTTTTTTCCACAGCCACTGAAAAGTCAGACAATTTTTGGTCTCGTATTTGTTCGCATCTTATGTTATGTTATTTGGAAAACATGCTTTGAAAGTTAAGCTTCTTTGAATGTGTGTTATTCATTTATTTCCAAGCACCAATGTTAATTATTACACAAATTGACCTCATATAAATACCAATGTAAACAAGACAGCCACCCATTAACATTATGAGGTAATACCGACCACAACAACCCGTCCCTATTGCACCTGCTGGGAAAGGTAACCCACCCATCCACCCCCCCCTCCCCCATAAACGAAATCCCATAAGTGAAAACATTACCTTCCCTCGTACTTCGTATGTGGTCGGTAAAAAGACAGCAGATAACTAATTTCATTCCATCTCGTAGATGTAATTGGGATATCGGATGTGGAGATAGATACAGGTTACAGTCAAGGAACTCTTCATCCGCAAACCCATTACACGGTTGCTGTAAAAGTTAAAGTACACAATTTCCAAGACGTATCATGGCCTGCACGGCGTGCGAACTTCCGCCCGCGTCTACTGCTGCACACCTCATCAAATCCGCATCAAGGTAAAAACTTATTTTGAAATGAATCAGTTATTTTATTAATTTAAAGCAAGGGATAGGTCATAAATGATTAAAATCATTCAAATATGTTACACGAAAAGCACACTCATTTCAAGAAAGTTTACTCGGTTGTATGACACCACACCGAACAAAGACCAAAAGGAAGTTAATTTGACATTCCTTTCACTTTTGGACGATCATTGACTTTTTATCGATGTGCGAGTCATTGTATTAAAATAACAATTTCGTTCGAGGATGTTCATTTCTTGTGTTTACAATCCATTTCGAGAAAAATAGTTCACAATGAATAATTGTCATATATAAATTCATTATCCTTTTCAGGTGGAAGTCCTTTAGATCTAACTCGTGTAGGAAGTGTTAGCTTCCCCTCAGGGCCCAACACGTTGAGTAAGATCAGAAGCGGGAAGGCGCTGCACGTAACCGACATGGTGTTCACCATAAACAACGATATGATTCCTGGTTTGTGCAGTTTTCCGGCTTTCTATTAAATTTTTGTTTAAATAAAAGAGACAGTGTACATTTCCTAAATAATTCCCACATACGCAGAACAAGAATTTTGTTGAATATTTAATTGATAACAAGTTAACCATGAATAAAATGACGACCTCACGGTGGTAATGCCAGGAAGATCACAAACTAGTAATGCACGAATGCGATTAAAGATCCACCTAAAACCCAAAACAAAATATTCAATAACCCTCCCCGAATAGAGTATTGTCGTCAGTAAAAAGAAACGTAATGTAGTTTTTTAATTTTTACAGAAGGTAAAAATAGCTACACCCACCTGATACTTCTAGTGGATCCTCCTAGTGGTCGTTCTCAGAAGGATGAGGTGATACATAACAATTACGCCGCAGTGCCTATCGTAGTTGCTGAAAATGCATCAAGTAAGTAAAACATCCTACAGACCTCCGTTGCCTGTGCGTTGTTTCTGTGTACGTGTGTGTGTAAGTTGATACGTAAGACTCTTTTTGGTTCAGTGGATGATCCGAGATTTGTCATGTGTTCTTGAAATATTTATTGGATTCTTCGCCCAAGATATTCTTTTTTTAAGCCATGTGTCACGGAATCAATGGCCGACCCTTGTCCCTACCCCGTTTTCTTTAGATGGCCTGCTTTCCGGCTGTTCAACCCCCGGTAGTAAAGGCACCGGTACCGTATCTGGATCAATGGTCCAGATTGCGTACCGGCTGAGTAACCTAAGACTCTTTTTGGTTCAGTGGATGATCTGAGATTTGTCATGTGTTCTTGAAATATTTATTGGATTCTTCGCCCAAGATATTCTTTTTTTAAACCATGTGTCATGGAATCAATGGCCGATCCTTGTCCCTACCCCGTTTTCTTTAGATGGCCGGCTTTCTGGCTGTTCAACCCCCAGTAGTAAAGCCACTGGTACCACATTTGGATCAACGGTCCAGATTGCATACCGGCTGAGTAGCCACATGGATTTTGACATGGATGATCCACATAACTACTCACACATGCTCACTATGACAGGGCAACCCATCCAAACACTATAAAAGGACCAAACCTCAGAGGTTTGGGGTTCAGATTCATGGACCTCGATAACAGTCAGACCTAGAGCCCCCTTGGTTAAACCCTCTTGTGACATTTGAACCTAGTCACCGGTCAGCAACTGGGTTTTTACAGATCTTCCAAATAAATTGGGGTTTGGTTATCTTTCCATTCTCGGTGAATAAAACCTCCAGTGGGAGGACTGGCAACCATATGCATGCGTACTTACTAGTCGACTTTCCTGGCCACTATAATTGTGTGGACACAACCTGTAAGGTCAGTGAGTAACCTAGAACAAGGACCACCATACGACGAGTCATAATAGTGCCTACTGGAACTCGAAGTAAAACTAATGCGAACATCTCGGGTAGCTGGGTCCATTCCCGGTTAGTGCGTGACACGTGTGCAAAAAAAAGGTGTTCTTTAAAATAACGAAAAAGTTCAAGCGTATTTTACTTTGCCTGAAAACCTAATACCACTTTATTTGATTTAAATGTGATCAACTTGATTTCAAATGAGGCAAATCTTGCAACAATTAAATTCTTTAAAGAACAAAAACTTTCCTATTGATTCTGTTTTTAACTCTTGCACTTAAAGAACAACCCGAAAAGGAAATTTTAGAGTGTTTGTATCTTTCCAGTCAAGTTTACTTGCAGTAATTAGTGTTTTAGATATTCAAGGTCACTTTCTATAGCTCCTCTTCACTTCAAATCAATCCCCCGAAGCAATTAGTCTAACTACCAAATCTAGAGGTCACGGTCTGAGACTCAATTATTAAAGACAAGAGGAGAGATTTTACGTATTTCTTACGTATGAATACAAAATATATCAAGTGTCAGTAATGAGTCATTCCTGCCACGTCTCTTGATATCGCGGCTGGGGGTCTTTCACAAAACCGCAATTTCACAGAACAGTATTTTTGCTTTCTTTCCTTCACCAAAATGCATTGTATTTCTCAAAGGTTATTTGGGACTTGTGTGCTGAAAAGTATTGTTATCCCTGAGCTGAAATACCTTTGTTAGGTTAAATTGTGTGAACAAAGAAATTTGCATGTAAATTTAACAATTTTTTACACTGAGACTAATTCCTCAAGGCATCTCTTTTACTTTTGTTGAAGATGTTTAATTATTTATTCATTTTCCAAATGCGAATTTCATGAACATTCCTTACTGCCATAAAGACCTCTCTGGTCTCAAAATGATGTTGGCTGATAGATCAATATATATTAACGTTGATCAGATGGAACTGAAATGACAATGTTTTTGGTATCAACAGTCAATAGATCCCGTGTCCATCCGATCAAGGACATATGAATAAGTAATACGTCTTGGAAACATGAAAAAAAGCGATTTTAATTTTTGATGTTATTGTGGCAACACTTTGTTAGGCTTATGAGCACAGAGGGCAGCAGTTGGTGGGAACCAGCTTGTTACTGATGACCCTAAATGTCATTAGACTGTAGGAATGAAAGTGAAAATTGTTTTCAGGAATGACTTGTCATTTTCATATTTTAACCAACGAAATAATTAGTGTTTTTTTTTCTTTGTGAAAAAATACTTGACTTCTGTTTGAAACTTGTAGCGGTGGACATCAACATAACAAGTGTAAGTTTTAGTGAAACGACCTGGTTGGTGGATGGAGCAGCCAATGTGACCTTTGACATTACACATGACCTTAATCTTGGAGGTGTTAATGTTGATGACCTGACGATGAAGATCCTCTTTTCGCCGGATTCAGTTCCCGACTCCTCAGATGTAGATTCTGGTTTGTCACTCTCAAAACATACTTGAATCAAACTTCGATTTTTGAGTTAACATGAACCTTAAATTTTAACCGCTTTGTTAGTTACCATTTTTATAGAAGTTAAAGATTAGATTCAAAGACAATCTTTAAAGTTAGGGTTTATTTACACTGGTTGGAAGTAATTGTAAACAATACCATACCGTACCATACACACACCACACAGCAGGTCCCCAGACACTGTGATAAATACAAATTAATGTAGCGAAGTAACGTCACTGGCGGCTCATGGCTTCCCGCTCCTACACTCCCACTGCTTCCATCATTGTCTTCTCCCAGAATCTTCGAAATTTAAGCATTAAGGTGACTCTTAGAAGTCACCAGTGAGCCCTAAATCAATTCAGTAACTGTTCTTTTTCAGGGATAAGTTTGACAATCAGTCAGGATGTGAATGGAACTCACATCACTCGTGATCCAGGTTCTATTATGACGCCAGAAGATGTTTCTACCTACTGCGGACGCGTGTACGCGATACTGATAGTAGATTCCGACAATTCTTTCGAAGAGTTTTACGAGTTTAACAACTACGCCTCGCAAATGGTTTTGCTCAGATGTTCTTCAAACGGTAACAAAGTCAACAATTGCAATGTGGACTACAAATGTATTTTTCAGATCTCAAGCATTGCAGCGAAATAGAACCCAAGTGGTTTCCAGGATATTTTCATTTTAACACCCATTCATATGGTTCATTCACACTGCCCGAGAACGATACTGAGATCGAAACAGATACTGAGAATAAATACACAGAACCCAATAGGAATCTGTGTTGTCGTCTGTCTCTGTACAGTGTCAACACCTCCACACAATCCTACACAACCAATTTTTTACTGTCTCGGTATCGGTCTCAGTGCCAGTGTGTCTGTTTAGCTTGAGGTTGAGGTTGAGATAGACGCAAAAATAACATTCTCAACAGTTAAATTGTATATGTTATTCTTGTCCGGAAACCGAGTTTTAATAAAAACATTATGATAACATACTCAATTCAGTAGCGGATCCAGGGGGGGGGGCCATGGCCCCCCCCTCTGTCCCAAATAAGGACTATCTCTTATGCACCTCTTGGCTGTATTTTTTATATTTTTCCAAAAAAATTTCCAGCCTCGCTTCGCTC
>JBCAUG010134660.1:0-20891 GCA_038406175.1 Haplosyllis leylae | reverse complement strand
TGATTGTTGGGACATAAGGAAAAATAATTTATTCAGTATAAATACTGTAAATATGGGTATTGTCCGCACTAAGTAATGGCTGGCTGTTTGGCTGGAAGTTGTAAAAACTTAGCTCAGTATAATAAAGATTATCTTATCTTATCTTATCAATGCCGTAAAGAACCACCTTAAAGTTTCTTTCTGTATCCATTGGTTCTGTGGTAACATCTTGGTGTCTTGCACAAGAGGTTGGAGGCTTGAATAATCTCTTACAAAAACTGTCACTGAATTCAGTGAAAACAAATAGATGAAACTTAATTATGTATTACCACATTGCGTTGGAGATGTTGATCCGTCGTTGGCGGTGGTGTAACCGGTGTCACATTGGATGCAGGTCAATTGATTTGCCGCAGAAGTATACTGACCCGCGGGACACTTGGTACAGGACCCTGTGCTTCCATGATATCCCGCTTCACAAACTACAATGATTAGATGACAGCGACATTTAATGAACTGGAAAAGTATGGATTTGGTTCATATGGCACAGTGTGGAGGACCACAGGGAGTATTTAGTCCTGTATTTGTTTGCAAAATGAGTTGCCCTTAATTTCCGCAGTCTGTAAAGTTAGCGGCATTGTTATTCTTGGCATGAACATAATGAAACTGCTGACAATTGGAAACTAATATATCATATTTCAAGTGAACAAGTTCAACTATGAAAAAGTTTTACCACACGCTGTTTGAGTAGTTGCTCCTTGGTTCAATGTTGTGTACCCAGTACCACAAGACGTACATGAGCTGGTACTGCCTGGTGTGTCCTTGTAGCTACCAACTGCACATTGAGAACAGGCACCACTGACAAGATAGTATCCTTGGTCACAGACTACACAAAGAAAAAAACACATGCATTGGCGTCTTTCGAAAACCAAATTAGGGTCATTCATTCTCACCTCGGCCTTATTCCCTCCTTCCAAAGAAGAAATTGTGATCACCTCCTCAAATACGAATGAATCCAGTTCTGTTAGTGTCGGGGATGGAAATAATCAAATTCAATTTCTTTTAACATTTCTGAATGAGGAAAAGGTACATGGGTTACACATTTTTATTTTTCTGTATTTGCATTTCCAAAATTTAAAAGTCCATGTAATCCGGTTGATCTGGTGTAACGTGTGAAGTGATGGAAGGTAGTTCTCATCTCATTTAGATGGTCTACGTTAAAATTCAAGCAGGGGAGATTGGTTGGTCAATTAAAATTACAATTATCAGATGGGATGACAATGTCAGACAGGTGTACATGGGGATCAGTTAGAACCATTCGAGTTTTTCGCGTCCTCAATAATAAGGCGACATTGGAAATGTTGGCATCAAAGGCTTTGGTCTCTATCTGACATTGCTTGTAGGTTTGTAACTTTAAGTTAGTAAGTTACATGCTTTCTTACATGATAACAAAAAAGTCAGAGCAAAAATGTTACCTCCAGTGAGATTAAATCGGGGGAACTCTGGCATTTCAGTCAAATTCTCTCCTTACTGAGCTAACTTGGCATGTGCTACTTAAGGGAAACTTAACTTAACTTGTCAGTGCATCTATTGACTTTTTGACTCAAATCAACAGAATATCACTGCATAAGGATCTCAAAAGTCTCATTCAAGCAATGCCAGGTTAGCTCAGTAAGGAGAGATGTAACTGCCAACTTTGTATTATTACATCGAAAGCTAAGTAGTGCACAAACAAAAGTCAATTTAAAGGTCGCCTAATTGACACAGAATAGATCAGTAGGAAGATCATTGTATTTACAACCTTCCTGTTTATTGTGTGTTCAATGCCCTCTGGAGGAAACATGTTGTTACTAGACTCGACGTTACCAGGCTGAGAAAATTTCTTCACTGGTTAACCAAAAGCATCAACAACAGACTGGTATAAGCATCTTTTCTCTTGTTAGGCTGTGAAAACAAAACATTCCAATTCAAACTTACCGCACTGAGTTAATGCCGTGGCTCCAATAGTCGTGGTTGTCATACCGGTGCCGCAATCTTTACAAGCGCTCAGCCCCTCGGCATCTGAATATTTTCCGGTTGGACATTTGTTACAAGTGCTTCCTGGTCCATAATACCCAACGGCGCAAACTGTGAGAACAAAGTTGAATCTTTCAAATTACTCAAGAATTTTTTTCAAAATTCAACAAAAAGAACATCTTTAACGTCCTCATGGCCTTGGACCCATTCCTTGTAATCACGGGAAGAGTTGATCCAGACTGTAATGTTTATCTGGAAATTTAATTTTCATTGCGAGTTCAGAGAAGTAAATATCATGCATCTTTAAATCAAAACTTCATTGAAACTTCAGTTGTGATATCTCCTTCAAACTTACTACATTGCGTTGCTGAATTTGATCCCGTTCCCGCGGTAGTTTGTCCAGTATTGGGGCAGTTCTGGCATGAGGTTCTGCCTGTATTATCTTGGTAAGTACCCTTCATGCAGGGAGTACACGAGGTTCGACTTCCTAAAGGAATGGTGACAATTTATTAGTTCTATCTCATAACCACGTACTGTAGGTGTCAGACTCTTGTGACAAATTGCGAAGATGCATCTTTTCACTGGATTTGTGGTATATATCTAAGAAGAGTATACATTTTGAATCACACTTTTCAAATCCCAAACGCATTGAAGCTGTGAGGAGCTACTCGCCACAGCCAAAGAAAATTCTCCCACTATGAGCTGCATTCCGTTCTGGTTAAGGAATCGTATACGACAAGAAATGATAAGGACTCACCCGTATTAGCTTCCGATGTTCCTGCGGGACAAGCTTCACACGTAGATCCTGTGTAATACTGACCGGGACCACAACCTAAATGTAGTCGTTTCGTTATTGTAATTAAAATTAGTGATTTTCAGAAAGAAAAACCAGCATCTAGTGGCGGATCTAAGGGGGCGCTAGGGACGCCCCCCCGCCAAAAAATCTTCATTCTCATGCAGTGTCGGAAAGAAATGGCCTCCCCCAGGGGTTGGTGCCCCCCCCCCCCGTCTGGAAAATCCTGTATCCGCCATTGCCATCAGTAACTACATAGTCAAATCGCAAAAATCTACTAATTGTCCCTGTATCGACAGGAGTGTCGTAATGTAAATTAATTGTATCACATAGATTTTCATCAATAAAACTGAGCTTTTTCAAGAAACTCCTGATTTAGTTTAATGCTTCTCAAATGGAATGACGCATAATTAATACAATATCCTCTCTTATGTTTATTGATTTGGAATCCTCAAAACCAGGCTTTCTCTAATTTTTGTTAGAAAGTAGACTCTTGAGATTGAACTTTTCTTACTTTGTGCTGAAACTGGCTTCCAAACCGTCAGGATTGTTATCCACAAAAAAGCGAAAACTTTCACCATTCCATTCATTTTATCTACAATAATATTTGAACGTGATTGATGAATTTCAGTCTGTTACATGTTTTAAGTTTAACAAAAATAAAATCCTTAATGTGAAAACATCTTACCTTCTTCGGATATGTATTCCGCAATGCTATGTTTATAATTAATATGGATATAACCTCTACATCGTTTTTTTTTCTTTGTCCGAAAGTGAAATCTAAAGTTAAATCGAAGTTAAGATTTCACAATCCAAATGACGGGTATTTTCTTCACGCCCAAAAGGGTAAATAAAAGAGGCATGCTGAGGCCCTACTTTACCCTTTTACTTTGCTTACTCTGTGTGTTTTCTCAGCAAAACAGTAAACATTTTCGGGGAGGTCACAAATTCAAATTTATCTAACTGCTTTTTAGATTAAAAAAATACCTTTAAAATTAGCAAACGAAGGACAATAGTTTGGTTGCTACCATGGAGATTGTTCCAATTGAAACTTACTACTAAAAGCCAGATTTAAGTTGAACACTAGTCGACAAATATGCATAGAACTTACCCCTGAGCTGTATTACTTAATTTCTTTCCACTTTTCATCTGAAAACAAGAAGAAGTTACTACCTCTACAGGTTCGATAGAAACTCTTTGGAATAGATATGATGTATTTCTTTTATGCACAAACAATCCAAATCATTTTCCTCAAATTTTGAATGAGCGTTTCGGCATTAAATTTGTATCGCCGAAAAAAACTTGAAACCTTGTTTGTCCATAGCAAACCAAGGATACATGGTAACTTAACTTCCCCTTCAAGGGAGACCATTCTGATGTTCATTGTGGAAAGAAAAGACATGGATTGGTAGCTTGAGCAATGACAACAACTCTTGTCTAAAAGGAAACTAGAATTATGCAGAGATGTTAAAGTTGTTTTTTTTTGTTTGTTTGTTTGTTTTTTTTTTAAAAATTGGGGGGACATAAGTCCCCTTCATGGGGCGACTGATACCCCTGTTTTGGACTTCTGGTGCGTCTGCCCTGGATTCCAAAGCCAGGGTGGATTTCTCGCTTGGACGCTTTCTTGCCTGTGCGCTACTCCTCAGATTGGGGATCGGGAAACGGGCTGTATCTGTATCTGATCTGTATCTGTTTATAATCTACACGAGATCAGTCTTGGCAAAACTATTTTCCTGTCTATATTGATCTCGTGGGTAAACTGTTTACACACGAGACTGATCTAGTGAGTAAACTGGTTACTGTTTACACACGAGACTGATCTAGTGAGTAAACTGTTTACTCACTAGATCAGTCTCATGAGAAATAGTTTACTCACTAGACTGATCTCATAGGTAAACTGGTTACTGTTTACTCACTAGACTGATCTAGTGAGTAAACTGTTCACACATGAGATTGATCTATCAATCGTGTAGATCAATCTCATGTGTAAACAGTTTACTCACTAGATCGGTCTTGTGAGTAAACTGTTTACTCACTAGATCAGTCTCGTAAGAAATAGTTTTCTCACTAGACTGATCTCGTGTAGATTATCAACAGATATAGATACAGCCCGTTTCCCGGTCCCTGTTTAAAGTTCTTCTATAAAATACTCTCAAAAATATTCCACACATTATTATTTAATCTTCCTAAATTACTACTGTAATACATATTTGGAGTCACATATTTGGAGTCACAGTTGTCAAGGATGGTAATTGAACGTGCTTGATTTGATCGTAAGATAAGATCAGCTTCATTCTGGTAACACCAGTGCGGACACAGAATGAAAACACGAACGTCGTAAAACGTGATACGTGTTCCTTCGTCCAAAGTTTTAATAATTTTCGGGCTCAATGTTCAACTTTGTTTTTATACAATAATATATTGTTGACTTCTGTAAATGTACAAAATTAATTGGTTCATTTCCCTATTCAAAATGAAACAATGTGTCTTGCAGTTAATTTGTTTGTGAAGCTGCTTAGAAAAGAAAAGTAAAGACTTAGATCTAAATAAGCGGAATTGAAATATTAAGAAACAAGAGGTGAAATCCCAAGGAGATTCTGTAAACAAGGAAGGAACTTTGGAATCCATTCTCACAATGAATATTTCTGACGTCGGATTTCTTTGACCTGATGTACTTACACGACTTATCGTCATCATAGATCAAGATGCCATGTGATGTCTCGGAGGCTTGTCATTAGAGGCAAAGAGGCTTATAAAAGGACGAGCTAGATTGCGTGCCAGCTTGGGTACTGAAAGGAAGTTCTTCTGTCTTCTGGCTTCCTTCCTGCGGACTTGCGGTAACCATAAAGCATGACCGCACTTGTGATTGCTATTTTAGTGTAAGCGAACATGTTGATGTCCCTACCGCTACATTCTTCTATCTCTCAGATTGTTATCTTTTTGATGTTACATTTGGTAGATAATTAAGGTTGCTGTACTCACTTGACCGAATAGTGCAGATCGTTGACAATGATAAAAGGAATAACTTGGTGAAGTTTAAAAAAGATTCACATTCTGTTTTGAATGATAAAGTTTGGCTTACAGGTCCATTGAAATTGACAATGATAAAAGGAATAACTTGTTGAAGTTTATAAAAGATTCACATTCTGTTTTTGAATGATAAAGTTTGGCTTACAGGTCCATTGAAATCAATGGTAATCTATATTTTACTCAACATGGTGAAATTTCTTTAAATTTTACACTCTGTTTAAATTGTTGAAATGGTAATTTTTCAGATAAAAATATTTCATGAAATTAACTTCTTTCTAATTATAATTTATGTACTACTACAATTCAAAATTGTTTATTGATTCCCACTAGAAATTTCTATGAACAACTGACATTCAGAATGCATTGCTATTTGTCAATAGACCACCACAACGCATTGCAATTTACCTCAGTTCAATTAAGTTGAAGAGGGTAACAATGCAACTGGTGTTCAATGAAGCATTACTCTGTGTTTTGATGAGGTTTTTACGTCACAACTTGTCATAAGTGTATACTGCAACCTTAAATCCAATTCTAATATCGTGCAATTCCTTTTGGTACCGTAACAGGAAACTTAGATAGGAACTTTCATTAAAAGTGTTTGTCTCGAATGTCCTATGTTATCACCCTTAGCGGGTAAATACAATTGCGACGACTACCTGGCTTCATTTGATTTGAACAAATCCTGTTCCGCTGTTATCCATTACGGGGATCAGAAACGTGTGACAACATCTGTACCATGGAATTTACTTTTAAACTTACCAGACTGATACACATGCATTAATTAAGAACTAAAAGGCATATTGCCAAGAAGAAGAGCAACAATACCGACACAACATTGCTATTAAATTATTAAATGAAGCTGATCTTTGATCGTCAGGTTATAAAGATCCAAAAAATATACATCCTTCGTGGAGTGACAACTTACAAACTAGATAGCCATGCAGCAAAATAAGGGATTTATTCTATTTTCAAGATGTGGAGATATTCATGCTACTGCCCAGCAAAACAACTAACAAAATACAATTGATGGGTCTGCTAGTTGGCTGCTGGCTAGATGAATACCAACCAAATTCAAGTAGTTGTAGAGACTGCTTCCAAAAGCCCAAGCTTGGTCGCCATCACAGGTGAGGTTGACAAGTCGCAGTCTTGTAGAACGATCCAGCATTGTTAACGCCTGCACCAGAACATGTATTGCATCGTACATCAACGCTGATTGAGTCTGAAAGCAGCAACGAGGAAGTTCTAATTAGACATGAGACTTATCTGACAAGTGTTTCCAAAATTTGTGCAAATAGATAATGTTCGACAATATGTAACAACTGGAACGAATGGCCATGGATTTTTTCTTTGGGATTAATGACCTGCTTAACTTGAATACAACCCGTTTATATTTACAATATGCACTTTGATTTTCATCAACAAAAACTTTCACATAGGGTTCTGTTCCAATCGAATTTACGTCGTGTATATCACTAGGCCTCATATAATAGGGTTTCATCCAAGTAGGGTCTTAATGACATGGCCTTTTTGTTGAAAGCAGCAAACATTGAACATTATTGCTCTCTTGCCATTTTACAAGTTCCTTTCAAATCTGGTTAAACAAATTACCAGCAAATCTGATCAGCAAAACCTATGTTGAGAGATCTACTGAAATGGAAAGTTGCCATAAAAATGTTATCTGTGAGACCTTGATGAGAGTGCTTGTATTCAGTAGTCGGTTTCTGCTGTAATGCTCGTATCTTCTCATCTGGTCGACTGCATCTCGCACGACTGGCTCCTCATACCGCACCAAGCGGAATCCGGTTAGGTTGACGAAGTTGTGTCGGAAATCCTCCATGTTGATAGTCTCCAGGTCCTACATAGAAGAACGCAGATAACCGACTGGACTGCCGTCCATTGCATAACAAATTACCATAAAGTAAATCACATTGCCTCCTAGACCTCACTCGCATCTGGCTACCTGATTCGAAGCTCTTGAATGACATTAAAGGTCGGATTTACTTTTAACGGTTAAAAACAAAAACTTCTACTAAATTTTATAGGAAAAATTTTACTTTGCATCTGTGTTATTTTGACATTTACATTATTTGTACCATGGTAGAGGACACTAAGGTATCAGAAAATACAAAGAGTACAGAATGTCAACATGCGAATTCTTCAGTGAAAACGGAGTTAAGAAGCGACACCAATAGTGAAGGAACTCCATATCTCTGGGGATATTTGTATGAATACTGCACATAAAAATCTTCACTTAAAGACTATATTTCAGAGAGGTGCAAATCAAACTGCTTTCATTCTTTTGTGAATATTTTTGCAGATAATTTTACGTGACCAGACTATAGAAATTCTTGAAATAACTTGAATTTGAAGCAAATAACGAATAGGCGTCATTCTCAAGAGCGCCAAGCTGATTTTATCAAGTTTATGTCAACGATATTCAAATTACATGTAAATTAAACTGATAATTTTATGCTAAACATCTTATCAGGATGCTAAATTGTACAGAACTTCGACAAAACTACTCATATCAAGTAATTGCATTGAGTTTAGGGAGAACATGTAGTGCGTATTAATTACTCATCATTCGATTACTAACCTTACATTGTTTAATTAAGCAACATGTAACAATTAGAAGGCAGCAATGTTTAGTTTGCAAAGGTTAAAACGTTAATTTGTGCTAATCACAGAGCATCGAGCACAAACGCAGAAGGCACTAATGATGGATGAAAGGTAATTATTACTCTTACCAGGTTTGTCAAGATGAAATGATGAGAAGGATCTATCATTCCCAGTTGTAAAGCCTATGATTATAGAAAACCGAATTGATAATACATATAGTTATTCACAGCAATCGACCTCATTATATGGACCTGGGATTCAGTTTGAATAAGTATAATTTATCACTGTCTCTTATTACAGGTCTGTAGTTTTATTTTTTGCTCGTCGCTTACACAACAATATAAAGAATAAGGCCAGTATGTGTGATACTTTCGAAGCATGCACACAAGGTTTTCAGTACGGTGTCGCCAATATACATTATTCATCCGTTGCTAAAAACTGATATTGTTTATCCTCCGACTGGAGCTTGGCTAAATTGCCTTTGCATGCCATGTAGTTCATCAGCCTACCAAGTATTAAATTATACAGCATCGACTTAAAAGGCAAGTCATAAAGAGCTGCATTTCCATAGATTATGAACAAGATTTCATTATGTTGTGCAATAAACGATAAGAATATTAAAGAAGAAAAGGATGTCACATTTTTCAGGTTACGAAAGTACTTTTATATATTCTAAAACAAATGGCTGTGAACTACATGGACGAACAAAGAGCGGGGGGGGTGTGTTACCCAGGCCAGCCGCGGGAGGGGGGCAGTGGGTACCCAGTCCAGCTGGGGGGGGGGCGGGTACCCTCCCCCCTGGATTTTTTTTTAAATTTCTTTTTTAAATTTTTTTTTTTTTGAATTTTTTTTATCCCCCAGGATAGGTTTGCTATGCCGCGGTCAGTATGCCTCTTGCGTTTACGCAGGAGGACTTTCTTGTTTATAATTGTGTTTTCTTCTTGTAAGGAGAACAGATTCAGGACCTTTTTGTCCTCCAATGAATCATTTCCCTGAGTACTTACAGCTTTCAATAAATTGTAGGTGTCTGCAATATTTAAGTGCCCAATAATTCGGCGAATTCCCTTCTTTTCAACTTCCTTAAGGGTCTCTCTCATGTTGCCTCGATTGGCTTGCCTTACAACAATTTCCACATCTTTATTGAGTGGCGCTCTGATGATATCTTGTAATAATAACAAATCTGGAACAGAAGAAGAAAAGGCAACAATTGATAAAGCGTAAATACAAACAGTTGTATGACGCGACAAAGCCTTATGATTTACAGTATATATGCTTTAGTAAATGAATTATGATCTCGAGGACCTTAGGGAACAACATTAATTTTTAATCATTTATTTAGCGACTGCTTCACAGATTGCAGTCAACACTATAAACTCTGTAGGGCCTACTCTATAAACTACCCTTTTAAGACCTTTACATAACGACTATTTTGTAGGTTCTGGCAAATGGAGTGTCAAGAGGTGACCGCCGCCGTAGTGACAGCCTTTTGCGGAGAGTTTGGAACCTACCTCGTTGGTCCCCATAAATAACACAAAATTTGTTCCACTGGAAGAGTTTGAGCAGCTCCAGGTAAGCCCTGGAGAGTTGTGTGGTTTCTGGATAAACATTCATGGAAAAGAGGGTTGGTTGTTCAGGATCCCTTTCTGGTTCCAGTCGCACTTCTATGTGTGGTATCTCAAGGGTATTGCACATGGAGTTGATATGACCAGCAATATCAGGTCTTTGTGGACCGAAAATGGCTGCGATTCCCAGGCCAGCCTGGTTGCATGCTGAAATGGAAAATTGTAAACAGTCGGTGTTTAATGCTGAAATATATATATATATATATATATATATATTTCAGCATTAAACACCGACTGTATATATATATGGCAGTTTGGCTCGAGACAGTCCCAATAGGATAAACGTAGAGAAAATAATGTGTGCTACTGAAGCAATCTTTGGTAAAAAGCCGCGGTAATCGCATGTGACACGCCTAATCATACACAGCGTAATCTTTCTTCCCAATTCCCACCGGAAGAACAACCTGATACATGAAAAAATCCGATCAATTAATATACTTCTCAGATTCCCTGACTTAAAGTGAAACAGTAAACAAAATTGATTCACTTTTCTTACTTAAATGTTCAATTTATTTCGTGTCGAGAATTTTGTCGAGAATTAAATCGCGATCATTGGGTTTGTCTTGTGATCGTATTTTTACTTCTGGATTATTTTAGTGAAAGAAACATATCTCAGCGAGTGCAAAAATGTGCTTGTGTTGTGTGCATTATGCAGGCACTGACAGAAAGTCCGCGTAATCGCCACATTAAGTGTTGATTGCTTCATCTATTTCATCTTCCCTGCAGGTCTTACAGACATCTCAACTGACACCCAACTGAGGCAGATTTCTGGATATTCTTTTGACAGCTATATGCGATCCAATATAATGTATTGTCCAGTGTGCATGTTATGACACCCTCCTATTTTCGAAACGAACGGCTGCCTGCTGACCCGTCTTGCAACCCTGACTTTAGAAGCAGGAAATCATTTCACCGAGGAATAATCTCATTGCCTCATAAGGCGTAGCCTTGAGCTGTTCATATATCATAGACCTACATACAGACTAATGATGCTCAATAGAAAGTTCAATGGCCACGCCGTATAAACATGTCAAATCAGATAAAAGGAATAAAGAACTTTCCGACAACACGTTAGTCAAATTAAGCTCAGCCTCAAATACTGAGGCATGACAATCAGAATGCGACACTCAAGTTCCACATCAAATGCAGCAGTAACATTTCATTTTCATTTCTTTCACCAATTTTTTTCACCTGATCTAGCGGATATTAGAATTTAATGACTCGCCACAACACTGCATGTATATTTTGTAAAG
Organism: Haplosyllis leylae; assembly: GCA_038406175.1. Lineage (NCBI taxonomy): Eukaryota > Metazoa > Annelida > Polychaeta > Phyllodocida > Syllidae > Haplosyllis > Haplosyllis leylae. Next base: position 9,582 of record JBCAUG010134660.1, on the reverse strand, counting down.
AAAAGTTAAAATCATAAATCAATAATTTTAAAAACTACCTTTAAAAATTGAATAAAATTTCAGGGCCATGTTCTATTCCGCACTAGTATGTCGAGCAACGCTGGGATACGGACCAAACTTAAAACAACGCATCACTTTGAAAGGTCAAATGTATTTTGTGTGACAAATGTGACACAAGAATCATTTTTGTCTGGATTAAGTGGAAAAGGGAAAAGGCTGCTATTGGACTTTCAGTCCAGCCTTCCTATTTTAATCAAAGTAATTTTGTAACATTTTTCTTCTCTTCTACCTTCTTGATCTTTCCCTAGCCTGAACCAGAAATGAAATATGCCAATGTCTGATAAGTATTGATCCCCCCAATAAGAAATACCGAAAGTCTACCCTTGGTGAAGGATATCAACCAGGCTAAGTTTCTTGTACCTTAGACAAAACCAGAGCCAAAAGAAGCCTTTGTTGATGAGACGCAGAATGGTCAAAGATCGATACGTGTCTGCAGTGTAATGCTCTGAACCCGTCATCATGGCACAAAATCACAAATATTATGTATTGAATGCGTGAGGTAAATGGTTCTCACACATAATAAGGAACAGTAAATAGACACTATTTCTATTATTGATGTTCTGCAAATATATCTTACCGGATAAATGGTTACAAGACACAAAATAAAAGCCATGATACCTATTTTCTAGTTGAAGTTTCCTACGTTTCGTCGGTTAGTCGATCAAAACATCAACCTAATGTCAAAGACACGTATTCATTCTAGTTTTTCACCATAAGCAAATCTGTCAGATCTAGAAGTGGATTTCTACTCCTTGTTATTGTAGGTGTTAATAATTTGATGAATTACATATATAGCAACTACAGGAAACATTAAATAACCTTTACCTTTAAAATTTGAATTGTGATTAATCTTTAAAATTGCATTTTATTTCTGTCAGATCTCTCAAATCTGCTTATCTTGAAAAATCCAACTGACAAAGAATGCAAACATTTATGGCTGAAAATGTTCACTTAGTTGGGGGTCTTTCTCCTTGGATGTCGTCTTTCTTAGCTTTTAATGGAATTGTCCTTTTGACGTTCTCCGAATCTATCGTTGTAGGGCATCATAGGGAGGAAGATTTCCCATCAAACGTTTATAGAGTAGTTATATCAAAAGCGTTATTATTTTTAATTGGCAAGACTTATGTACCTAAATATATCGACAGTGTGCCAGACTGGATACAAGGCTTTCGAATTATAGATTATTAGTTCGAGTAGGTTTTCTTTTGGGAAATACGAAAAATCTTTTGTCAATTTATCAAAACCTGATTGATAGCTGACTGTTTTTGAAATATTTCTACCAATCGGAAAAAAGGGATGTTCACATGATTTATAAAGGTTCCAGGAGATCGCCATCCTTTGATAGCGTCTTCTTAACTAAGAATAATCATGCTTTGGAGTCCAATGCCAAGTTTTCAGTGCTGCTTGTAGGAAAAAATAAAATGTCTTATTAAAATTACACCTTGGAACCACATGACTGTAGTTACATGAATTGGTTTAACAATTGTTGTCAATGGGAAAGGATATTTTGTCAGTTGATATCTTCGTTGTTGATGTCAACGAGACATCTTTAATCATTTTTGCTGGAACATGTTTTCTTCGCATTTGAAGAGAAGGTCGAGTTGTGACTGTAAGTTGCCAAGTGTAAATGGCGATTTAGCTTAGACGGTTTCAATTGTTCATCGGCAATTACCAAGAAATCTGTGTGGCTAAAGCTGCAGTATTTGTGAATTGGGTAGTTAAGCTGATAGCAACTTTTACCAAAGAAGAAACCCCCAAGAGGTGCAGGCAATGTGTGGCAGGTTTACGAGGAATCCTGCCGTCACCCTTCTCAGATGCCATACTAAATGATGATAGGAAACATTTAAGCAAAAGTTTTGCATATCTATGAGGAAGACTCTTGGGACTTAATACCTATTGTTTCATTATTTAACTTTCCATGAATTTATTCAATAGAAGCTCTTGGCTCACCCCCTTTTCATAAATATGGAATCAAAGGAGAAAATCAATACCCAAGTTTCAAAATGAAACAATTTCCACCTGGTGGTCCTGTGCCTAAACAGTTATCAATAGCAAATTTCCCTAAACAGGTTGAACCAAAAAGGAGATTTGATCAAAACCAAAAACAATTTGTCCATGAAATTAAAAGAAAGTTGATGACTTACACGCTACAATGATAACTGTTATTGCCATTACGAAGACTTGAGATGCAAATGATTTCTCAAACTTATATTTTCAATTTTTTCCGCAAGAGAAACTGCGCGTGAAGTATAAACTACAAACAAGTAAGCTCAGATAACAAAAATGTTTTAAATGTATCCCGCCTCATTAAGGTATCAGAGCCATCTCTATAATAGTGCATGATGCCCAGCCTTTAAGAGTTACTAAAAGTAGATTATCCTTGATAAATAAACATAAATGAAGCTCAGATTAAAAAAGAAATCAAAATTTAGACTACAAGTCATATTATGATAGCACATGAGAATTCGTATGAGTTTCCACAAATAAATTTTCCATGGTACTGAACATAAAATTGGCTCCGAACACAAAACTTTCAAACGGTGTGTTAATTGAGCAATCTGGTCTTTAAGTATACAGGAATCAATGCAATTTAAACGAAGAAATACCACCACCACTATATTGTTTTTGAAATTTCACGGAAATATTGGATGTATTAGCTTCTAATTTACTTCATATCTCAATAAATTATATTCAGTGGCCAAAATCTCAAACATCGATCTGATTTTAATCTGATTAACTTGATGCTTGAAATATATTGAAGTTTACGAGGTGACAAGGTCAATGGAAATGTCCACTGTGCAAGATAACTCAAGGAGAACAGAGAAATGAATATCAAATCTGCTAAACAAGTCAGGGACGTTGCCCTTACATATGATTTCTGTTTAATTAAACAGAAAACTACTAAATGTACAAGGACTCTTCTTTTTTATGCAAACCTTTTCACAGTTACTACAGTCATAGAGGAAGTAGAGATTTTGTGAAGATTAACTGATTAGGCGCAAGATAGATGGATTCCGTAGACAGACCAATTGACATTTAGGAACCATGCCTGACTGGCATTTTCTGGCCCACACAGCTCCACAACTACAGATGCGTAAAGTGGCAGCACCTGTGAGCTCCTCATACAAAACACTTTCCATGATTCTAATTGAAAGTTTCTTCTGTCAATGACAAAATCATAATATTTCTTCGGGGAGCTGTTTCCTTGCTTGTATCTCTTGTAACGTGAGGTTAATACATGGATATGCTTGTTTACTAAGCCACACCAGTCGGGCCAATCTATCAGATTGACAGCTATTGCAGCTTTATTGGATTCTTTTTTCTACACAACGGTAATCATAGCCTATTCCATGTACTCGTGGAATTTAGCGCTTACAGAGTATGCCCTGAAGATAGCTGCTGTTCAAAGCCTTGCTAAATCCGAAGATCTCGCGATCAAGCATTTTAAGCACGAAAACCCCTTGGAATGGAATTGATGTTTGAGCCATTTGTAAATTTAAACATTAGGTTCAAATGCGTTTGAAAATTTATCAAATTGTTTCCTATTACAATTCTCCAAAGCTCTGTACAATAAATGCAACAATTCCGATAATGGCTATTTAATAACTGACGGCGACATTGCCACAATGACATCCAGTAAAAGCCTTCATCAATTTACCATGTTCTCTGGAGGCAAATTAGAACTACATGCATGACAATGTTTGCCAAAGAAAGACAAATTGTGAACTTTCAGGCTCTTTTGCACGTCGGCTAAACGAACCAAAACAACCTTCTTCGAATTTCTTGTTTTCATCACTTGCGTAATTACCCCCTTTCTAATCATCGGATTATTTGTTCAGTAACATTATTTACAGTTTTATTTATCTAGAAATGACAGGTATGGGGATCCAGTATGTTTTCTTTGGCCTCGGTACCATAGACTTAACAGATATACGGGTTGAATATGCAAACTATCTTGCAGGGGCATCGTTACAGATCCATTCGTATGTATCGAATTCACACACACCAGAAAAAAAGAGGCACCTTATTCCACAAGCAATTTTCGTTCTGACCGCCAATATATTTTCTACGACCATACATTAAGTACACCGAGTTCAATGGTGAAGCATCGAGTCGGAGTCTTTTATCATTCCTGGGTTTTGGAAATGATAAAACATAACCAGTTATTTGTCTGTTTTATTGTCTGTCAAATGAAATTTGATGAAATTGGGTGGTCTTGCTCATGAAAGAGTTATCGTAAGGGGAAAGCTTGTAGATTACAGTTTGCTGTATTGGTCAATGACGTAGGTTTTGAAAAAATAATATGACTTCATGAATATAGCAGATATACCCCAATACAATTGAGTTATTATTCAGAAAAGAAAGCCAGATGCCGTCACCTTCTGGTCATTTTCCATAATGTCCTCTGGTGGATAGAATTCTCCAATCGCATTAACTGTATACAGAACTGTTCCATGGTTTCTAGTTGTGTCAGGAGAAGTGTGTGGGTTGTTTTTGCTGAACAAGATCCTTCTTCTAAATGAAACTTATATCAAACTCAGAGATAAATTTCATAATTTTAAAGTTTGTCTAACTTACAAAAATATTCCAAAGTCACTTGATAATAATATAATATTAGCCGTATTGGTCATTGTGTCTGTTGCCAAGACGTTGGCTACTTTATTTTCAAAATGTTTCTTATTGCCATTATGAGACCATGGAGGTTGGACAAGTTAAAATTCTATTGGAGCATGGAAATTTTCTTTTGTATTGCTGGCTCCTGAAGTATTACACATCGAGTTGAGGATAAATAGATCTATATAACATATAATAAGGGTGGATTTTTGTGGAAAATGAATGTTTTTCGTATGGCTAATTGTGTATGATTTACAGTGAAAATAATACTTGAATTTTAATACAAATTGGTACGAGTGTTGGGCGAGTATTTGTAGTAAAATTTTTATGACTCAAATGATTGATGGTTGAATATGGGGAAAGCTATTTAAATTTGGCAGTGGATTGTTTAAGATTTAACAATGTCTAATCAACACTAGAGCTTATTATAGTATTTAATTATAGATAGTCTCTGTTTGTGACTTCATAAAACTAAAACACTAAAAAGCTGCCCATATGTTTTGGTATTCCCATTCCGAAATAAAGCGTAATTGTATGTTTCCGTTACTTCTAGATGGTCTGGCGCAAATGAACAAAATTGGCAAGTAGAATCATGCTGCGACAATCCACACAAGGGGTTCTTTTCCATCAAACAGTTGTCAAATAGTTTCCTCTCCCACAATTTTATTGAAGGGACTTCAAAGACGCTTTTAGCAGCTCTTAATGCATTAGAAGGGTATATTCGGACATTTAGTGTACAGAGCTTCGACAAAAAATAGAGCGAATCTAACTCAATTGTGTTTCCCTTAGTAGCACTGAAATACCAACATCAGAATACTTTCATTCGTAGATTAAAATAGACCAACGCTGAAAGAATCTGGATTTAGTGCTTATCATGATAACGTACATATTGTAATGCTGTCTACTGTTTGGTAAATAAAGAGAATCTTCAAGATGTGATCTGAACCTGAGTGGAACGGAGAAACATTTCTGCATTATTGCAAGACTTAGTTTTGAAGAGGTAGATCTTACAGATAGAGCCAAGAACCAACAAGAAAAACAAGGTGTAGAGTAATCTGTTTCGTAGACACTTTGACTACTACGTAGTAAATATTTCGAAACACATTACTATATGCAGGTTCTAACTACTGTATTTCATGGTACACGTAATGTTACTATCACCAAATACGTTATTTACGTGAATGAGCATGACATGAAATTTCCCTTGAAGCCACATTATTAAATGCGATTTACTGTAATCTTATTGGACGTCGTCGTAGGTCTAGACTGACCTTGAAACCATCCGGGAAAATAATCCAGTTATGATACATTAAACAATTATGGATGGTCTGTCTGGTACATTACGGAACTACAGACTTCCACAATTCTCATCTTGCATGCCGGTTTTACATCATGCAAGCATGTTTCACTGTGATCACACATCACCCAGAGCTTTTAATTACCTTCAGCCCTATTTTAAGTCTCTTGATGTTATGCAACTGTAGCATGCACATTTTAGAATGTTCAATTAGCAAACGTTCTTTACACAGGAAATCGCAAACTTATTAAAACAAGAGGTGGAAATCGCAATCTTATTAAAACAAGAGGTTGAAATGTGCCTCAAGTAGTTTACCTGTTACATTTGTCATTTCAAGCTTCAAACAACTTGGCGCATTAGTACGGATTACATTAGAATTACACCTTATTTTGCATGGGAACAGGAGCTCGTTGATTCTTTCGTTTACATGGCCTTTTCCAACCAGAAACTGAAGCCTTGTTCACATGCAACGACACCGAATTAACTTTAATTTGGTCCGATAAAAGTTTTAGCATTGTGCAAATGGTGACGGGCCAAAAGTCTGGGACCCATTTAGCCCAAATTTCAGTCCAATTTTAAAATTGCAATTAGCACAATACCAAAACTTTTATTGGGAGAGCTTAAAATTAAGTCGGTGTCATTACATGTGAACATACTGAATGGAAAAATGTAGGATTTTTCCAAAAACAACCGAAAGAGACATTGAATGTCACTAGTGGCAGTTTCAGCCCCTCCCCCTACATCCCTATCCCACGATGCATTGGACCAGGGAGTAGGTCCATATCCCATGATGCATTGGACCAGGAAGTGGGTCTATATACCATGATGCATTGGGGCTTGGGGCATCATGGGTTACCCCCTTCCTGTGAACACACAGACACGACTGAAAACATACCCTCTCACAACCTTTAGATGTAGGCAGTAATAAAACGTTGACTAAGTGAAAATTAATCTTAATCAACTAAATACAAACGCTACCCCGAAATCGTTTGTACTACCTACATACAGATAATTACCAGGGATATGGGGAAAATATTTTCAAACATTCAATTCGCATCTGAACAAAGGCAGTCAATGGAAAAAGTACACATTATAAACTTTACCACACGGGCGGTGATGACAATTTCTACATTAGCCCATTTTGTAACCTTGTTATTTCGGAGCAGAAACTCGTCCATTTTAAATTATCAACTCATCCGTAAACACCAGAAAATCTGCAAGTGGCGAACAGGCGTTAACACATTAACCGTAGAAAATCCGACATCCATCGGCAGTGTTTCCCATAAAGTAGTCTTTTGACGTTAAAATTTATACATGTCTTTCTTTCGTGAGATCAATTCAGTGTTGCTCAATTGTTGATGTCCAATTGCGTTTGTTTCCTTGTGTCGTAATTTTAGGCGTACCAAGCGGAATTTGTTTCAACATTCCATAGGTAATCAAAGAATGCATACCTCATCGGCAACCTATGTTTCTGGGGGAAAATATCCTCATCACTTAGTAAATTTTCGTTACACTTGTCAGCTTCATCATCGTTTGGCGAAGTGTCATAATGGTATGTATTTGGATAATGAGTTGTTTTGATAGTTTTTGAACAGTTGGAGCCAATCGCACTGAAACTTGTGGTCCGCATTTACAGTTTAGTTTGTTAAAGCTAATCTGGATAACTCCTCTAATCCTTTTCAAAAACTTTGATTGAAGCCAACTAATTAGGAAGTCCACAAGAGTAGCCGAAGAGCGTACAGGGGCGTAAAGACAAGCGATGCCTTTGCATGGAAATTGGGTGATTATTGGTCATTCTCTCGATACTGAAAGCCTTATTTAAACTGCAGGGTATCAGTAAAGTACATCAGAGGAGTTTACAACAGTCAGTTGAGTCTCAGAGGAGGAATAGATTCAGCACAGATTAGCTGATTACCAACAAGATAGATGGACTTACTACCAGATATTCCTGCTTCGGGACCAATGTCCCATGTTACGTTTAGAGGGTCTGGGTAATGTTTATTTAAACAAAAGATAAAGATGCATGAAAGGATCAAATGGAACTAATGATTTGGCCAAATAACTGATGAAAAGTACCTTTTCAATTTAAGATAGTTAAAACTCAAATTAAAAAAAACAACATTTGCAAGATTAAGTAGCACTGGCAGAATAAGTTATTAAGTAAAATCACAGAAACTGGAATCTGGTTGTTCCATTTCCTCCAATTCTGGTTGATATACCATACGGCTGTCTGAATATAGAACAAGACAACCAGGTGGGTATCGTGCTTGTCTAGTATACTAAATGTGGTGTTCAGGAATGTGTAACTCACACTGGCGTAGGGTCGCCTCATACATTGTGATTACTGAATGGTAATGGCCTGGGCTCAAGACCATGATGTACGTCTGCAGACCCTGGCTGCTAACCGTAATGTCCTTGTTATGTCTCGCTTTAAATCTATGTCTAAATCTCCGCAGCCTCAAATCATTAACAAGATTAGCCAGAACTGAAGTAGGTGCCTTTGACTCAAACCACATTAAAATACTTGAATTACTTGAATATTTTTGCCTGTTTTATCCTACAACTAGCTGCGGTTTGTCCTTCGTTTGGGTAAATCATTTCTAATTTAAAAGATTTCTTGTTGATAATAACCTGCTTGGTTACCTGGAACAGCATTGTGCTTATTGTGCTTTTAACAATACGTTGTCTGTTATCGTCTGTGCTGACATCTTACCAAAGGCTTTTAAGTACAATTTCATGATCCATTACCTTTTAAAGAAAATTCCATGTGACCCAGATACTCACACTTGCAGCTGTTACCGATCATCAAAGCAAACGTTTCAGTCACTAGTCAGGCATAAATTGTACTTGGTAATTCTTTACATACCAAATGTAAGTAAGCAAAGGAAGGTCCTGAAACGGAATGTGTGTGTCATCCTTTAATCTACTAAACCCAAATAACAAGCATTCATATCCATGCAAAGTAAGCGCGGTATCAACCGAGGAACTTGATGTACAATTGAGTTTCTGCAGGTGACAAATATTAATACAAAGGGCATAATAAAAGCCAATAATAATGATATTCGGGGTTTCAAACAAGACTCGATCAAGGTAACTATGGGTGTCGACAAGCACAATAGAAACACTTGCCATGTTAGTCTTTGGGACAACATATAAAGAAAAGCAGTTTGTAAAAGGCAGAAACACCGTATTTGCAAGTTGTGTTCAGGTGTGACCTGATCTTCACAGAGTAGTTATTTATGTCAGCTGACAGTTCCAATCAGGATACGATGTCTGCACAGGCACTTGGTCTCGTATCGAAGACACCAGAGCTTACAGTGCCAGCACTTATGTTACCAGATGTGTTCCTATCTCTGTCTGATCTGGGGTCAACAAAGGGGAGAGCCACAAAATGCCAATTCGATCAAGTCATGGCCAATGCTGCACCAAAGTCAGCTAACGTAGTGCCGATGCAAGATGTCTTTTAAGACGTGTTTAAGATGTGTTTATTTGGAAATGTAACGATGTATTTCAGCCATTTGTCATGATATTAATAAAAAAATAGCCCTGTGACGGGCTGAGGTGGTTTAAGTTGAATGTGTCAAAAAGATGTCAATTGCCAAATAATCAAA
>JBCAUG010134549.1:0-20892 GCA_038406175.1 Haplosyllis leylae | reverse complement strand
GTTGACTTTCCAACTTTTGATGCAGAGTCCAAATCTACTAAAATCCAAGATTCCCTCTTTCTGGTGGGGGGGGGGGGGTTGATTTTCCAACTTTTGATGCTGAGTCTAAATCTGCTAAAATCCAAAATTTCCTGATTCGGAGGAGGGGAGGGTGAACTAAAGAATTTTGATAAGATTTTTTTCCACTAGCTCAGACCGACTGCGGAGACTAAAAATTAAGATAGTTTAACTTCCATCCAGGAAGAATCCAGGTAGAATCTAAGTATGATTAACAAATGTGTATTCAGGACAAAGTTACCAAAATCACGCATGGAGTCATCTAAAGACAATGAAAACCATTCCTTCGGTTAGTACCACTGGTGACAATTTGATTACCTACACACTTCTACGTGACACTTGCAGCCCTGTACCAACATCAGCGCCAAGGCCGAAACCAGGACTTCATGGACGGTTTTCCTGAAGGTTTCTTTGGTTTGACAGTGAGTACGTGGCACTGAGTTTATTAGTCGCAAATTGGGTACAGGTTTCATCGGAACCATGTTTTTGTCGGCATGTTTTGCAGGTGTTGTTTTGAACAGAAGATATCCTGACAATAGAGATTTTACCTTTGAAATTTCCCCAGTAAATCCTAAGAAAACAACACTACATATCTGAAGCTAGGGATTTCTAATTATTATATTTCCCACGCAGGTGGCAATCACCCAAGAAATCACGACCAGTGCAGTTTATGCAAGCTGCTCTCGCTGCTGACATGAGAATTTGAGAACTAATTATTTTTTGCTCGAATCTCTTATCTTTTGGCAATGCATATGCCGAAAAACAAATGCAAATCATACCCTTGGACCTATATTTACCTTCTGTTATTTACACTGCTTATTATTTTCTCCCAGCAGTTTTTAAATCATTCGCAGGTTGCGGATATGAGATGGAAAATCCATGTCTTTCTGTGTGCACAACATTACAATGAATTGTAACATCCAAGGAGAACTTTGCAAAACGTTTCCAGAAATACCTGACATAACCTATCGTGTGTCACTTTGAAACATAGTGACATATAAATTGTAAAACGAAGATGACAGGTAGTTATTCAATTATGCACATTTGAGTAGACAGCATTACTCGGTGCAGAACAATACTGTCACTAAAGTGTGACCTCCAAATTGTGTTACAGTCAAAACTGTGTTTACGCCTACACCCAGCTGTGTCTGAGAGCATAATATAAATATTGTTACTTGCGCAAAATGCTACTTCAGTTTTTCCCAAGTAAAAATTGAACAACGTTTCTCTTTGCATTTTCATTTCTAATTTTAAAATTTTCAGCTGGAAAGACAAAACCATGTAATCCCCAGCAAGGTCTGCCTCTCTTGCACACAAAATAGATATTCAGTGCATTTTGTTAACTACAAAAGAGAGTTTACATAGATGCGACGAAAGATATTTGATATTTTGGCTTGCCACCAAAGTCTGTACAAAATGTGCAATTGCTCGGATAAAATGAAAGCATTCATTTCCAGACATTTAACCTGAAGATATTAAAAAATCATAATCCCCAACATAGGTTGAATTAGATGGGACCATCGTAGAGTGACCTCAGGAAAAGATCATCAAAAATTAGGCTGACTAACTATCCAAATGACTTACTTCTTCCAACCCATTTGCAAACACGAAGGAGCAACAACTGTATTATTGGTGCTTTGTAATTATTACTTACGTGTATGAGATAAAGTGAATAGGTAGCATCCTAATATACATGTTTTGACTAGTTGTGAGATCCACCCTGCAATTGATTAAATAATTGAAAGCATATTTAACCTTGGAATGAGAATTACATTTTAAATGCGACTACGAAACTTATTCATTGAGAAACAGGTTTTTAGCGATTAGATGAACGTGTATGTATCACTCATTGGTAATAGTGAAAATGATCGTACAACAGTATTGGACAATAATTTTCAGCTGTTCGTGACAAACCTTTACAAAAATTATTCTTGATAAGTTGAATATTTGCACTTTTATTTCATCCAATCACCAATTTTAGATTAAATGATATTAAACAATGAAATTATCCAAATACTCACCCATTCTGCATCCTCCTCCTAACACAACTGCTTCTAGGAATTCCTGCCCTAATAATGCTGCACTGTCACCTACTATTGTCTCTCACCTCTCGCTCAGATATATTCTGTAGTACAATTTTCGCTCTTATAATTAATCCATAGTCTTATGTAAAACATTCACTAAGAACACAAGTATGCATTCTCATTGCTTATCCTCAGCTGTTGAACACTATTAGACATTGCCTGTTACAATATGTATCCATTCATAATAATCCACTGTTTTTTCATTTGTCTTCAAATTTAGCCGATTTTCTGATCTACAAAACAGCAAAAAATAAACAGTTTAGAAATACATCAAATTATGTTACATTTTAAAAATGTTTCAGAAAAATGAGCAGTACTAAATGTAGGTAGCATAGAAATTAAGTGCAATCACATACAGCACAACTTCAGTTGATCTGAAAAGCCTTTTCTCACTTTTCTTTTCAAGTTACTCACTTACAAGCGCTAATACTTGATTGGCTGAAGCACATGCAGCTTGCCACAACAACCACGGTGAGGCAAAAGACCACTGCTCTGCCTGACAGGTTTGCGTGCATTGGCTAAATGGATGTATTTGTAACCTAAAGGTCTTCTCATTTCAAACAAATTTAATAAAGATATGGCATTACTGTTGAAGGTAAGAGGGAAAGGATAGTAAATAGACCTTTGTTTATTTGACCGTTCCGCAGAAAGAAGCTACAAATCTTACGCCCAACTTTGCCTCGAATCCATCATTCATTGGGGATAAATGCTAAACTATTTCACCAATATTTACTTTGGTCCGATACAGCGTAATATTTTAGGTTTGGAATCTAGTTTTGTGGCTAAAATACATTCATCATTGGTGATTATTGGCAAGGAAAAGATAAGTATAATGACTAAAACATAACCAGGGTCGGTTTATGATGTAAACATTGTGTACTAAGAATGGTAAGTCATAGATTCGGGCCAATATTAGAAAGTTGCGCCTTCAGAGAACGGTGTCTAACACCGTCTAACATACGTTTAGAAGTTGAATTTCATTAATATTGTCACTAGTACACACCTTTCAAAGCTTCAGAATAATCCCTTTCTGTATGCTTTTACCATGTATGCGAAACACCATGTGAATGATTGGCCACAATGAGAGTGTGATTGGTCCGCAGAGTACTCAATGGTCTAATCATTTTGTACGGTTCTGACATCAAGCAATGATTGATTGCTTGTGCCTCGTGTAACCCACTTGATGTCGCAATAACAACTTGATGTACTCTTCAAGATGTCCATTCCACCATTAATCAAGAGTACAGTACAACAACAGAAACATTTCCAACCCGAACCAGCAAGTTACTTGTGAACAAGTGGGACTTTCAAGGCCCTGCAATTTTAGCAGGAAAGTCTGAAGTTGTAACATGGGCTAACCCAACACCATGAACTCGCGCACACCCATCATTTTAGAACCTTCCTTCGGACACTGTTCATATAAACTATATAAACTAAGAGGTTAATGATCTGTCTATTATTTACGGCAAAGTCGACACAGGTTGGGTGGAGCGTGGAATTTAGACGCAGCAATAGAAAACATAGTAAGTTCTGTTCAAGTGTTTTTCCTTGGGGTTCAACCAAACATGACCAAACACAAGAACTCAAGTAACTTTTTGTATTTTGAAGAATACAGACATATTTCTTTGGTACCATCTGAGTACATGTAGCATTCAACAAACGTGTTTTATTATCACTAATTATCATTCATCTTCAGTGTTTGAATTTCTACTTTGTAGTAATTGAAACTTTCACGCAAGGACAACATTAGCTGGAAGCCCTACATTGCAATACAGGCGTTTTTCGACAGGAACCCTTCACAGATGTCAAAGTGGAAAGCCAGCGCTTTGGGTTTAGATTATGTGTGTAAGATCACTTTGGCCACTTTGGGTCTAATTAGAAAGCGATGCGTACACGGTAAACACAACTGTATTCCGTCTACGATCTGCGTTGGTGATCTAAACATCTGCTGGGAGTTTGCTGATCAAGATTGAGTAACACACAATTTGTACCGATTAAGATATCTGAACTTTTGTATTTGGGTTGACTGCTGATTATGTTGATATATCCTGCAGGAACAAAATTGTTGAACACTCGTCTTGACGATACATTGCTACGTCTATGTTTCTTAGTTTCTGCAACATTAATTCTGTTGACCTGGACTGTTTATTTTGCCTTTTGCCACACCTATCGAGGAACCACAAGAACTCAAACATCCTGCGCACACCAGAAGGACGCTATGGTATTCACGTCATGTTTAATCGAGCTTGACCAGACCTAGCAATCATTGCCAAAAAGATCTGTGAAAATGATGGGCCAGGAACGTGCCTTTGTTATTGCAACAGAACCTCTATCATTAGGCAAAATCTGATTTGAAGTGTGTTTATAGAAGATACGAAGGTGAACAGTACTTTACAAAATCATGTGCTACACCATATTATATTCACTCTGTTTACATAAAGATGATAAAGAACTGGAATGAATCGTGGCATAGTCAAAGTTCCATCGACTTTTTCTGGATGTACTTCCAGCTAATCTTTTGAAAACTGAGTTTGTCACACGTACTCAGCACTGTAATACGATAACATATTGAATTACTGCTTTATGATGGGTTGTGTATGTATATATCAATGCATGTCCTCAGTCGATGATATGATCAATGATCTTGTCTCAAATAACTGGCTGAACCATGCCAGAATCATAGTGAGAACAGAAAACCATGATCGCATTAACTATATGATATGCGTTCAGGCGATCTTACTACATGAATAGGGTTTCTAAAGTTATTCGCTTCAATTAGTAAATGCAAGTGTGTTAAATTTTCCAGTTTCAGTTTGTTGAGTTCGGTGTGACAAGTCATTTTTCATTCAGTTTCAGTTGTTCCACATTAAGTTTTGTTAACATCTGATGGAAATTCCTTCCACTAAGCATGTTGTGTTAGCGAAGGGAATGCGCATCAGACGTTGAGAAAAACCAGTGTCGGAAAACTGAAATTGAACTGAAACTGACTTGACTGACTGAACTCAGCACAAACTGAAACTGAAGCTTGGTAAATACCATCTGCCTTCATCGTTTGTCACTTACTGATATTTGTGACTGATCATTGACATGCACTCATAAATTGTTGTACATAACGACTCAGCGACTTTTAATATTAGGTTAAGAAATTTGGTAAGTTTCTGTGTTGAGTTTAGCGACACATTTGCTCTCTTTGTGCCGTAGGAGTGGAATAAGTAGAGGCTCATTTGTAAAACATGAAGTTCTTGGTGTAGATTTTCACTGTCAACCCAGTAGGTATTGACATAAATACACAAGGATGAACATTGCAGGGGTCCTCACCCCAACCCATATTCCCCCTACCCAATGAAATCACTGTGTATCTACAACGTGTACACCATGGTGTACGTATAAAATAACGAGACTAAACAAGCTCCAAAGAAACCTACCCTACACAGTCATACTAAACGTTTTCTTTACAGACCAACTGCATATATCTGTTTCAGCTCAGGCCACAATTGTGACGCGGTGTCGTGATACGGAAATGATTTTTGCCATTATATTTTTACCAATTGTTTTGATAAGGTGAGTAGTTTGTCCCTAGGCAGTGATTGAACATTGATCACTTCTAAGTTACATATCAACTGTGTTTCATTTCAACCCAAGGCAAATTTATAATAGTACAAAAGACACAAAACTCTTCTGCTCCCAATTTATTTTCTTCCCTCGCATGTTGTTCACTGGAATTTATTTCAAGTGGAATATTAAATAATTGGCCAAATACCCAAATATAAACTATACTGGTTCCATTTTCCTATTGATATCCTATTAATGGCCATGAAGTCGGCAATTTTTGTCTGACGCCTTGGTCATTATCCCCATTTAAATACGACCCGTGTCAAATCTCAACACTGAAATCTAGGACCTTATTTTAACTGAACCTTTGTCCAAACTCTTCTTTATCCCATACTTTGGCATGAATTGGTAGAATATCCTTTACATTTCAACCCATCATTTTGAATACGATCGCCTCACTTCTGTTAAATTTTGCATCATGTTAACAAATATTGCTTAGTTTCAGTTACCAGTTCTAAAATTCGAAACTTCACGGATGCTATTTTGTCGACCTTCTGGTATATTGAATATTTCGAGCAAAATAAGTGCAATTTTCAGGCATCTTTGTTTACATTGTAGATAAAGTTATTTCTGAGGTAACATTCCTCCTTGACAAATATTTGACTGCTTAGCTGTGGACATTCCGTTTGGAGACATGAAAGACGTTTATACTTAAGAAAAAAAATGACTGGCCATGACATACAGACTAGACTAATTCTTGATAATGGTCAGCTGGTCCAAACATTATTGTTCTCGTACAATTTATTCCAAAACAATCATCACACAGACCATGTAAAAACGAATACCACAATTTCTAGCTTTTAACAAGATTCAAAAAAGTTGAAAAATAGTTTCTCCGACATAGAGTTGAAAACACATTACGCTTGTTGTGTAATCCTTACATTGTACCTTGCGCAACAGAAATAGCCTCAAACCCTGACTTTTTGTTGTTTAAAGACTGCCGTAAATGGACGTAGTTGTCAAGTGCGGTAAGATTTAGTAGTTGAACTTTAAAATCCTTCTAACATGAGACAAATTCAGGAATATCCGCCTGCAGGAAGCAAAGCACACTTCACCAAGTCCATCACACTTTGAACATACTTTTAACAGTTAAACATATTTCAAGTGAAAAAGCTCACAAATGGTGGGTAAAAGTTTTGATTTGTGTCACTGGTTCTTTGTGTGTTGTTGGCAAACCAAAATAGTTGAAACAGAAACAGAAACTTCAGAAAACATTTTCATGAAGACCTTTGCCTTTGACTGTATTTAATATTTGAAAGTATGACTACTACAAGTGATACATTTGGCCGCAATATGATAAAGCCTCCATTGTGCGAACGTTTTCTTCTACATTAATGCGAAAAAGCCTAATTTGTATCTGGAGTGTCTCTCACCACTGGCTATTTCACTACATAGGTGAAATACGCATTTCGTGTAATCATTGTCCGTAATCTGTTACACTTTTAACTAAATAAGCAACTAGCTTGCACCACCAATGACATCAGTCAAGTAATGAAATCATGTTCACGTTTTGGTCCAGGATAAGACTTTATAAAATTACCAGAAGTTGCTCTCCTCATGTTCACGCTTTTTGTCCTCTATATGAATTATACAAAACCATGTAAGACACTTTAAGTACTATTTATTTTAAGAAACATTATTGACTCTGTCTACTTAACAGTCTGTATTCAGATGCACCACAACAAGAGCACAGCGCTGAAAAAGCAAACATCTGCGCCGGACATAGAATGGCTTCAAAACTATTCAAGTTATTTCCACATACCGAGTATTTTTTACACAGGAGATAGTTGCTAACAATTAGCAAACTGAAAAACGAAAGATTAATTGGTTTCCGACGATTATTTCTCAATGAAGGAATTTGTGCTGCACAGATCTACTTGTGACAAATAAGCCAATGTAGTCATTATTGTAAAAACAGTCAGAGTCAGCACGAAAATATGCCTTGTCAATATAGGCAAGAGGTGACTTAAGATCATACTGTATGAAAGTCAACAAGTCTTTAATGTTGATTTTTCATGCAAATCACACTCAACATTCAGATGTTTTTCGCAGTACATTTGTGTATCTTTTCAAAAATCTCAATGATGTACAAAAACCTAATGTAAACCATTAGTAACTGTCACTCAGTGAGTATGCCTGATTAAGTTGAATTCAGACTTTAATAGGTGTATTAGGACTAATATGTATCATGAAATCATTCAGCGTGAAAGTACAAAAGACCAAAAAGGATCTTGGTAACCTATTTTATAATACGCAATCTTTTGCTACCTGAGGCTTGATGACATAAAACATTTCTGTAAAAAGATAGTAGCGGATCCAGAAACTCAGTAAACTGAAGAGAGCAATAAATCCGCATATTATTCTTAACCTATTTTTACAGGACTCGGGGCAGTGGCAGATCCAGAAACTCGACAAAGGAGGGCCAACAAACATGAAATCTTTGTGTATTTTTACAGGGACAGGGGATCATGGTACTCTGGGTCAACCGTGAATCCGGTACTGTAAAAACCATGGCACCTTTCCTTATCCATTTCCCATGGATCCGCTACTGGAAGAAGACATAGAAGACAAAGTTTTTGTTTCCAAATTTATGGCATATTTACATTGCATGGGGCAAGGACCTGGACAGATAAAAGTACAGGGACCGGGATTGATGTGTCCCAATATGCGGAAATGTTCACCCTGGTCCAAAACAGAGTCCAGTTCCCGTGTAGTATAAATAAGCTATTACAACCATATAATTTTGAACCTTACAGATTCAAAATAGATTATATCAGATTGATGCCCTTTCCTCTCCGCGAAATTACAATTTTTGAATAGATTCTTTTATTTAGGCTGTTGCATATTTTGGTCCGATATTGTTCACGAACAGGAATCAATTAAGAATGTTTACTTCATACGATCTGAACAATGTTACATCGAGGTTAGTGAAAGCATATGGTCTCACTTCAGTAGACTGCCTAAAACAATAATACACGTGTTCTCTTGTTTAGTTCGCCCAGCTTCGTACTCTAATGTACAAAAAATGTCAACAACCCTCCTTTTAACAGCAGAAAGATGAGGTTGTTTTAGCTGAGAACACAACATGTCTTATGGCTTATTCACACTGTACGGGAACGGGATCAGGACAGGTACAAGGCATTGGACCAGAACAATAGGAAACAATGGGTCCTGGTTCCTTTCCCAATCTCAGACCAGTGTGAACATGTTTGGACAATATATTAGGACCCATTAGTTCCACTCCTGTTTTCTGTACCTGTCCCAGTCCCGTTTCTGCGCAGTGTGAATAAGCCATTAGTCTCAGATCCTAAGGCCAAATCACTTACTAAGCATCCAGTTAATTCCAATACAAAACAAGCATCACACTCTAAACGACGCAAAAACAATACTGTGATTTTTTGTGAAAATATTTGGATACAAGAAAATATTGGGGAAAAAACGTTACAATTTCTCCAATTGACTTTGCACCTGTGTGAAGTAAGTTGCACCTATTGTTATCAGCTACATATCCTCTGTATCCAAGTTCAAATAACGAATTCTGGCAGCTCTCTGTTTCAGCTTTTGTATCAAACTATAGAAACAAGTTTAAACACCTAGAAACCACTTTGTCATAAGCTTACAAAAAGAATATACAATCGTGCATGCATAATACTAACAAGATATCAATACCTCCAGTTGAAAAAGTAAACTTGCCCGGTAGTAGGTTACCATGCTATGTATTTCCCACATAAACATAAAAATATACATTTGTCTGGAAAATTTACAATGTGATATCTTCCATGTCTCATCGTCAAGTGAAATACGTGTTACATGGTTTGCATTAGGTAGCAGGCACACTGAACTTCCTACCTGTTCCCAGCCCAACCATTCACCGTTAAGACTTCACGAAATTGCACATTGCATGCACATTGTCCCAAGGCATATCACACAGTTGCAACTAATCCCAACAGCCTATTTCAGACTACGTAATACACACAGTCTATTTTCATAACTTGTGATGCCTTTGATCAATCAATATGACTCCTTCGTCGTTCTACCTGACGGATTTTATGGAAAAGTTAGTTTTTTTCTATATTCAAGCAAAGATTTAACGAACTGAAACAATTTAAAATTTCAGTCACGAATATGTTTATAGCAATCTTTCCAAGAAATGCTGTGGAATGCAAAAAAATAAGAATGCGGACTATTTCTGTCCAACGTGAACATTTTTAGTATCCGCTTTTAGCTCACTATGGTCAGTGTCAAAATGAGCGTTACGTCATTGCGAATTGTTTTCCATCAGTGTCAACACCATTAACGTTGGTATGGGTTTCAATAACACGATTTGTAGGAATGTTCCGTGAAACAGTTATTTTGGTACATTTTCTTTGGTGTTGACAGAATAAAAAATTTCCAATACTGCCACCAAAACACCGGAAAAATGGAATCTCCGCCAATGAGCCGCCAAAGTGAAATTCTTCACTCAATGATATTTCAGTGATAACTATTCTAGAACTATTCATACTAGTGGCGCAGGAGAAACGTTGAAACAGATCATCACTTTTTTACCAAGTAACTTTGTGAAGAGAAAAAGTGCATGTTCAATCTCCGGAGAGTTTATTTTTGTCTTTATATTGTCTGATAATGCGAAGTTAAGTCAGTTTAAATCTAATGCTCTTGTCGTAACTGAACAAATATGTGAGCAATTGTCAATATCAGTACCTTTCTTTTGTACTAAGGTAATAATAACGTAAATTGGTTGATGACTATATTTCCACACAATTTATATTCAAAATACCCTAATTTGAGTCAAATGCAAAGAGACTTTCTTCACAATGTACTTATTTATTGTCGACTTTTTTCTGACATACTGATGACTTTGATGCTTTCACCACCAGTTAATGCAGACTAGATTTGACAAGGACACACACAATCAAGACATTTAAATGCACTATGAGTCTGTCATACACGTAGAGAAATACTAACAGACATGTTATTAAAGCAATTATGTGATTAAACCAGCATGTAGATGACCATATTTCATATCAAAATGAAAATCATTCATTGCTGTAAGGATCGAAAGCCTCTTTCTGATAAATCAGTAAAACGTGACTAACGTACAATTATATCGGCTGGAAATTTCTGTGGTATCCAGTTATGGTAACCAGACATCTGAAGGAAGTCGCCTCTGTGTACTTGTGTACTTTAATTTTTTATCAAAAGTCAAATTACCCAACAAGTATATTCAGAATATTCCAAGTTTTTATGTTTGAAATTTGATAACGTACAGAGAGTTTTGTACTGAAAACTTCTGCATTTCCTAATAATAACAAAATATGTTCACTAATGGACTGGAATTTTAATGTAACAGGGTCTAAGTTTTCCCAAATCTTGATATTTTTCTTTCTAACTTGTCAGCCATATCATCGATTAATCTTATCAGAAAGATAGATCTGCTTTTTAGATATTTTCGCTAATATTCATCTTTTGTCGTTGGGGGTATTCATTATAATATTTTTTCCAAAAAGAAACGCAGTAAATAACCCCGATTTCATTGTCTCGACTTTAACTACTGATGGGTGCTTTGACTGGTGATTGATGTACGCGTTCCGTGTAATATTTCTCTGTGACATTTACAGCTTTGATGATATGCCTCCACACAAATTTGTGTCGATGAAGAGCTAGTTGTCATGATTGGCAACATAATTGTGACACCTTTAATCCCAGGTATTGGATTAACACCAAAGTACGACTGATTGCACATTTCCAATAGATGATAAGTTGAAAAATATTTGTAGAAATTTTTTTTTAAATGTTCAATCGGGTAAAACTGATGACTGTCAATGCTGATAACAGGAAAATGGTAGACTTATAGGTTTCAAAAGCAATGGCAATAATTACTATGTCAGAATATCACTCGTCTTCATTTCCAAAAAAATTCATTAAGTGTCACTTAATGTTTTCAGCCATTTGCACTACAACAATTGTGGCTTATCTTAATGGGTAAAAAGCGCCCAAATCCATAGCCACCGGCAGGTAATAATAAGTGCTTTATATCGAGTCAGTTGCTCGGTTTTTAGAGTGCCATGGCAGTGAAACCGCGGTTAAAAAATGTTGCCATGGCAAAATTGAAAAGATTTAATTTAATGGCAACAAAGCAATGACCCCGCAAAATAAAATTTAAAAAAAATATTCGAAATAATATTATCGCAATCTCCACAAACCAAAGATCCCTTTGGTGTTTCGAAGTCTGTGGTTTTATGAAAATGTTTTTACCATGAAGTTATTTGGCCGAAAATAATTAACTTCTTGCTTTGTCTGAAAGTTTGTTTGGCTATGTTCAGATATACCAATTGAGATGATCCTTTCGTGATCAAATAGACTTTGATGAGTGTCACATTTTTTCAACACTAAATGTTTTTACTTAGCTCAAAGTGCCATTGGTACACCCTTTGAAATGTCATTCTAATGTTTCCAAGATCATCATTTTCTTGACTTTTTGTTCTACTTTCAACTAGACATCGACAAAACCTTGACTTTGAATGACTTTGTTGAGACCTTGACCTTTTGTTTAACCTTTATTTGGATCTGTGTATGGAAAAAAACATAAAGCCATTTTTCGCTACATATGATCCCTGTTTTTGAAACCTCCAAGTCCACCATTTGTATTGAATTTTGTCCGTTATCTAAATAATCTATAGTAAAGTACGCAAAGTCACATTGCAGGTTAAAAAAACTTTTTGGTTGGCAAAAATGTTCAGCCAGGCAAAAAATAACTGCCACAGATATGAATAGCTGACATTCTTTTTACCACTATATGAAGAACAATTTGCGACATGATGCTTCTTCTCGTTAAGACAGTTTTCTCCGGGAGGAACAACATTCTTATATCAGCAAAAGAGAAATATTGACGGTAAAACAAATATCAAGAAAGTAAGAAGACGTGCACTGTACTCTGAACCACTAAGGCAAGCTTTTGTGCACAAAATATTTATCAGTTGTACTGGATGCTTACAGTAAACTACTCGTTGTGTCAATAACCCTTTATGTAAGTAATGCTTTGTACCTTTTGTGAAAGGTTACGTAAGGATTCAAAAAGTAAATACACACTTTGTCGGAAACAAACTCAGCAATGCTGGAACAAGCAACAACCATCTCAGAACGCAAGAAAACTTCTTGCACGTCCATGATATATGTCGTCTTTCCAGCTGTTTCATTCATTAACCTATGATTACACGACGTGGATTCAACGGTTGGAGTAATATTAACGTCCTTGGTGTGTAGATTTCTTCCTTAATGACAGGTCTTTACTTTTTATGTTGTAAGACTACCAGAGCTGCAAGATTCCGAGAGGAGAAAATTGCCATGTTAATAGTGATGAAAATTGTGAAGCTCCATTCTTCCAAAAGATTCTTTCTGAATTTATCGTTTTCATTCTAAATCATCATTTATTGTCTCCTATTGTACCGCACAGGAAAAAGGAAAAAGTTCTTCCAGTCACCAAGCAGTTCAGGTAGAATTCCAAATCATTGTATTGCAGACTTCTAAACTTAAAATAAAGAGTACTAAATAACCTATGTGTAGAATGTAGCAAGCCCGTAATACCAAAATGGCTAATTAAATTACAGGTGTTCCTTCACTGAGCACAATTATAAGGTGAAATGTACTTTAATGACATGTATGGTGTATCACATTTGAGCTTTACTTTTATAGGCAAATGTTCCTGACAAAGGAAAAAAGAATTGTTATGACTGAGAGACTTTTCATTCCTTTAAAGTGGATCAATAGCAAAACTGCTTTTGTTACAAAAGCCTTGTGTCATCCATAGCATTGAATAAACATGACAAACGTTTTAACATCTTCACCCTCTAGCCAAACGTTAACTTCTACAATCTACTTAAGGCAACTGGCTTCTGTACAGATCATCTCTTTTGCTACAATTGTTCTACTCGAGGTTTTTTTGGTAAATACACAAAGTTGGCTATACTGGCATCAAAAACGTTTCCTAGCAAAACTTTTCCATGATGTTATTAAATGTGAAATTAGAAATAAAGGGGTATATAATGGTTATATTTCAAGGCTACATACTTTATAGGACCAGTTGATTTCCAATGACAGAGCTGAAACAAAATTCGTAATTTTGGTATTCTTGAATTGTGGAGAATTTGCCAAAAAACTCTATAGTAAAACAGTTAAATCGAATCGCATATGGTTTGAGAACCACTGCTTTGTCAATCCAACACTCTGGGTATTGCTTGAAGGTCTCAAGCTTTTAAAACTCGCAAATTTCCCTTTTTGATTCTAATTAATATCAGGTAATGAAAGTTTCACCAGGTGGCTAATCGGTGCGAAGGGATGCAAAGGGGTGTGAGGGATGCAAAGGGTGCAAGGACAGTCTAAACTAAGTTTTTGGGTCTTCACCACCCTGGAGTGAGTAAAGGTACATGGGGTTTGAGGGGTATGAAGGTAGATGTGAAAGGTGCAAGGGCATGTTTGAGGGGTGTGAATGGTGCTAGGTGTCCCACCACCCTTGAGTGAGTAAAGGTGCAGGATGTAAAGGGTGCAAAGAGTGCAAGGGGGTGTAAAAGGTTATGGGGTGTGAGGGCAGTCTGAACTAGGTTTTTGGATCCACACCAACCTGGATTACAAAAAGTTTAAACAACTTTTATTACAGCATGTAGTGTTCAGGTGTGTCCCAACCACCTCCAAGTAGAACCAACACTCCATTTACGTTCACAGAACAGCAAATACACTTCATAAGTCCCACCACTGGTCCAAAATTTCGGGGCAAAAAACCATTAATTAAGAATCAGATTAAGGATCCTTCAACTACCAGGTGACTTAACAGCACAGTGGTACAGTGTTGGATTGCTAAAGCAAAGAACACC
Organism: Haplosyllis leylae; assembly: GCA_038406175.1. NCBI lineage: Eukaryota > Metazoa > Annelida > Polychaeta > Phyllodocida > Syllidae > Haplosyllis > Haplosyllis leylae. Next base: position 6,272 of record JBCAUG010134549.1, on the reverse strand, counting down.
GGATCTATCTTTGGCCACTGGAGGTTTTGCTGCTCAAAATTTTCGTCATTACTTGGATACTTACATCACCAGTTTTGTGTATTACAAAAACCTTGAACGCCAACTCACCGCACAAACATTTATGTTGGTGGGAACCATAAAATATCGTGCCAATGGAAACATTTCCACAATAAATGTGTACTTTTTCACACTGATGGTTTACTTTGATATGATTAAAACACTTGTACAAAACATTCATTAATTATCAAATTCTATCATCATATCTGCAGAACAAATTATCAGGCAGTAATTTAATCAACGGTATCTTTGAGATTCTTTGCTCTGAATTAAAAAAGATAAAATATGTATTGAAGATAGAAAATATTAGAATGCGACTTTCATTTCCATAAATCTTTCACTAATTATCTCTCGAATATTTCTTTTTCAAACTTATCGCTTATCCAAAATCTTTATCTGTTACAAAAATGTGTTTACTGTCTCCTGTTTGAGTCCCCCCGGGGCTTTCCCTCTCTCTTCTGTGACTTTTTTATCAGTTGTACTTGGGTGTTTTATGAGCAAACTGCATTGTGTTTGATGCTTGAAATTCTGTTGTTATTCCTTTGTTGGCAATTCATCTTTGGCTTCGACATTACTGTACACGGCAAAACTAATATTTAATTGGAATGTTTCAGGAAGATCTCCACTGAACAAAGTAATTTTAATTCATAGCACATTTTCCTAATTGACCATACAAAGAATAATGAGAGAACAAATTCTAAAAATTGGTGTAATTAAGCCAGGAAAATAGAAATTGATCGCAAAATTTATTAATTTTGAATATTTTGAAATGACCACAGATTATATACACAGAACTTTCTACAAAATGTTATTGTATGTATGTAAAAGAATTAAACTGATGAGACGGGAAACGATGATAATAATAGATCTATATCTTTCTAATTTTAAGTTTCCTGTGTTGAAAATTAAAAATGAAAAATTACGCAATTTGGAAAAAAGTAAAGATTTTATGAAAATTTTATCATGGGTATTTAAATAATATTGAACGTTTACACCCTGAAGGATCATCAGCAATTTCTGACTAAAACGGACATGTCACTAATTTCTGTCAAAAGCTTTACAATGGAAGTCTATGGGGATTTCAGATTTTGAATGGTGCAGCCTCCACTGGCGACCTTACAAAAGTAATTCTTGCAATAAAAATTGCATATTAGTGTTGTGATCTCAGTGACGTGGCCATTTTTCAAGGTTTCAATTTAGAAGTAAATTAAACATGACAAAAACAAGCACATGCTCAGAAAGTTCTGACTAATGTCCAATAAGTAATTCTGACAACTTAAACTTTCTTTACTAATTTCTGACAAGGTGTTAGAAATTACTGACTTCAATGGGCTTTGCAATAGTAACATTAGGAGAGTCAGAAATTACTTATCAATAAAACCTGTTTGAACTGGTTTGAACCAGTTTGTGCCCAGTTGTCAGAAATTATTGATGGATAAAAAAGGGATGATTGAAGAAAATTTAAATTTTCTATGATTCCCTGCACAATTGAATTAAAATATTATTTGGTAAAAATCCCACTACCCAAACCTTTCAAATTATGTAATAATTTTCCAAATGGATGCTGAGATTCCTTCAATAGGTCAGAAATTACTGATATTGTCGTCTTAGTCAGAAATTGCTGATGTTTCTTCAGGGTGGTTTAGTGCCTCCTACAATGCTATATATCTGTTTTTGTAAAATTGTAAAATGTTTCCTACAAAGATTCCACGATTTAGTTACTAAGTTTGTGTCAAAGGAAAAAAATGAATGGCGGACCTCGATTTGAATCCACCCTGTGTTGGAGGCCAAGAACGTTTAACCGCCATAATATTATTAGTGAATTCTACACCACAAACCCCAAACTATGTGAGAAAAACCATTGGAATGAACCTCATATATATTACAAATTGTGATGAATGGTGCATTAGAAATTCGATTCCCAACAACATTCAAGTGGAATCTGAGCAGAAAAGAGTCTGCAAATAAGTCAACAGTTCTTTTTCAGTGCATTGCTGAAAATACTGCAAGCTTGTCCTTCCCGACTTCTGATTTGCTTACAAATTATCTTGCTTGTTTAAATATTTAGGTTATACCTAAAGCTTGATAAGTTCTTAAGTTACATGTAAGGCGATATAGGAGAGTAATCAAACAAACCAAGTTGTATCAATGATAGATTGACTTTGTAGCCGAATGTTCTACGACTTCGCGGATACATGACCAACAAACAACACAAATCCAGTAGGGTTCGATGTACACAAGCTAACAACAGTCTAATACTCCAAATATAAACATATCAAAGAAGTTTCTCACACAAGAAAAAAAACATTTCGTAATTTGCTAGAATATGAGGTCAAGAAAACAGTCATGTTGTTATAGATTTGTAAAAGGTTAAGAAAGTCCATACAAAAGCAAACAAGGAGAAAACATTAAGATCTGTCATATATTTGGATTGTATCAACTTAACAGAAATGAATCAAGAGTTTCCCACGAAAAACCAGGCATCAAATGAATTTTCCATCGATGACAACGAATTGGAGACATATTAATCGAAATTAATCTTAAAATTCACCAAGAAGTGTAATGTTAGTTACCTCTAGTCTTCTTGCATGTGGTTGTAGTTCGTCAGAATTCTGAACCCAAAAATATGTAAACATTTCAGTATATTTTTCTTCATTTTTGATGTTGTCTATGAGTGCTGCCAAATGTATCATAAATACGCAAATTTTCAAACCGTACACCCTACCTGCGTATGCTGGAGTTTTACAGGAATTGAAACGACTTCAGGTAATTAGTACTTGTGCCAATATGTAAATCGAACATAGAAAATCAGAAACATTTGTGATTCAGAGTTTCTACATTCTATAAAGTACCTTCCAAATCGTAAAAATTGACAAATATAGAAGTTACCCACAAATCTTAATCAATCAGCTGCGGATCCAGAAACTTGGTAAGGGACAAGAAAAAAATGAAATCGCAGCCACCATCTTTTGGTAATGGTGAGAAGGGTAACCGTGGAAAATTAGCTCTCCCCGGATCCACTACTGTTAATATTAATGGTCAAAATATTAATGGTAGGTTGACGAAAAATCAAACTCATCAAGGTGATAAAAATAAAATGCTTTCATGTATCGATCTCATATTTTGGAGTCTTAATGCTTTAGAGGAAACAATAAGCTCTCCCTAGAAGCAGTTCAGAAGTAGGCAATCAGAATCGACATGCAAATTAGATTTACTTCGTAGAAATTAGTCATGAATACTCTGGAAAGCCACCAGTGAAGTTCCTTTGCTCTGTTTAATGCAGATATACAATTAAAACATGAAAATTCTAACAACTTTTCTCAATCAACCGACACAAAGAAAGTACTCTACCGCTAATCTCTTTTAGTTAAGATTTATTTATTGTAGGTCATTGTGTAATGTAGAGTACACACTGTATGCTTATTTCTAGATGCAAATCTGTTGGAACTATTTAGTGATAATTGCGTCAAATCGCTGTAATCATGCAGAATGAAGAGAATAGTTGATTACCGCAGCAAACTGGCTGTAAAATTCCCATTTCCTATTCGGATCTTAATTCTAAGTATGCAAATAACATTCTACCAAACATTGTGATTTGTGTGTATTCCATGGAGATGGACCACAAAAAATCGTAGCAGTTCCGCTTGTGCCAAATAAATCCATTTGTGCTGTTACTCTTTGAAAAAGGCATTCTTATAATTTCAAAATCACACCCACAAGTAGGTGTCATGGAGTTATCTCAGTTTGACTTGGAAAGCGATGTCAGTCAACAACCTGATTTGCACTAAAACTGCACACAAAGATGGCGAAGAGAGTTAATTTAGCATTTTTGTTGACAATAAATGTCATATAAAGACTTAACCTGTAACCTCCTGTCAGGAGAAAGGTTTTGCAGCGCAGGTTTGTGCTGGTAATTTTTGTTCTTTGATATTCAAACTACAATGGAACGAAACCACGTTGGTGACATGTCATCATTGGAATGGCGTAATGCAGGGTAAATCAAGTTAGATATTGTTGAAAAGAAATTGTGAAAAGGTCATATGAACAAATTGAAATGGATATGTCCACAATAACTGGATTGTTCTTTTAAATTATAATCAGATAGCTTCTATCATTATGTGATCAATTCATACACTGGGCAGTGCTGGAGTTTTATGTAGAACCCTTGAGGGTATGGATATAAATTATGCCCTGCTAATATCTATCTCGATTAACGTTGTGCGGTCGACCACAAATAGATCGGAGTCATAAATGGATATTTTTTTGCTTCAACACCATTCACATATTAATTTCCAAGCAGCCATATCTTTTCTTATAATTTTGACAGCAATCTCTGCTGTCCTGTGACTTGGAAGGAGTAGCAGATGAAGAGCAAATGGTCTTTTCTTGACTTCAGATACAACTGTATGTGGATTTTAAAACCAGTGATAACTTCATTAAATCGCTTATTCTTATCGCCATTCTTTAGTAACTAAATAACTAATCATCTAAAGTACTCTCCAACTTGAATTAGAAATTTGGAAATCAGATTCAATCTAGAGATTTTCAATATCTTAATATGTTGGCATTAAGCTCATTTGAGTTTTCTCTAAGTGGGTTCACTATTTCAGTGACGAAAATATGTGTAATTAAAAGAATTACCTGCTACCTCTTGTGTAAGAAGCAGGATGCTAGCACAGTGCCAGAAAGGCACAAGCAACATAGAGGATCTTTAAATTTCTCTACTATTTAGGAAAAAACTCAATTGTGCCATCAACATCACGACTTTACATAAAAATCAGTTGGAAACATCAACTTTATAAACGAATCAATTGGAAGCCCCAGGCCTCAGGGATTGCCTGGTAAATACTGTTACAGATATGTGTTGACCATATTTGGAGGAAGTTACAATGCTGTGTCCTCCCACCTGTAGATAGATGGGTTCGTCATTATCCAATTATGATCAAAGAGGACCTACCGCTGTGCTCTATTGAAAATGCCAAGGGGTTGACCATTACACGACAGTGGGTTATAAAAAGAGTAACAGGTGCCAGGGACTCCTGTCCTGATCTCGCATACCTTTTCACTACCATGTGAACCCCATGACAGTTATTTGTAGTGATTTATAAGCCATCATCACCAATTAGAAGTTTCAATAATAATGGTGTACACGGAATTTACAGGCTTACAATAAGTGCCTCACAAATAAATAAATCACAATTCAGAAGGTTGTAAGCCCCATCAGTATCAGTACTTTTGGCTTCAAACACAGTTGACAAAACCTGTCGTCATTTGGACCATCAACAAAGAGTAGGTAACGATCTATAGTTTATTAATGATCAAAATACATTGTATCAATGACCTTTCAGCAGTCCCATAACAGAAGTTAAATGGAACTAGTTCTGTGAAATCAACGTTACAGGGGTAAATGCGTGTAATAGGTCATCATGTTAATGTAAGTTTCCTAAGCTATTGCACGACAGACATTGCTTTATATTTTTGTCACTATCCTACCGTATATTATGTTCATATCTTGACAGCCCCTATTTGGATAAGATTTGATAAAAATGGTGAAAAAGTAACAGTTTCAATTTTATTCTCTGTATGCGGTGCCTTTTTCGCGAATCTTATAATGATTATCCCTTTTCTTCTGAAAGGAATAAATAAGAAACGGTTAGAAACACTGTAAAAAGTGACTACAATAAATCCAATATAGTACTATGAGCAACTTCTTTTATGGAGTGTAAACTGCTTGTGGGGCAGACCTGACAGGACGTCAGAGAAATTTTCACAAAAGAGAATTGGCAGTCTTCCGCTTTGTACAAAAATTTGCCGGCAAATAGGTAACATATGTGTGTTTACGTTTTTTTTTCAAATCTGTAATCGTACTAGCCTGGTAAAACTAACACAGACCCACATTTCTGAACGGTTTCTCGAAATAAATCATCCCAAAAATCTTTTGTTCAAATCACACAAGTAAAATTGACAAGCTAACATCGAACTAATCTGTTTTGTATGAGAACAAGAAAGTAATTTATTGAAACAACATAACGTAATTTGTCGGTAAAAATTTAAAGCCAAGACAATTGAATGTAATCATTAGTTTCACCAGTGCCTGCGAAGATCAAAGTAGGTGTACTATTTTGCCCCTAAGAAAATGACAACCTTTTGGACATTGCATGTTTCTTTGCCATAAAAAGACTTGAAGTTCAAAGTAATTCTTTGCTATGAAGCCC
>JBCAUG010134438.1:0-20896 GCA_038406175.1 Haplosyllis leylae | reverse complement strand
CCGCTGTAGGCTGGGGCATGCTATATATACAAGGACGTACGGTGTCCTTGACCTTGGTCGGCTCGGCACTCCGACACATGCCATCGGTGTTCTTGTTTGGTTCGGAGAGAAGGAAAAAGAGAAATCGAGTGTGTTGGCTTATATGCATGTACCAGGTAATATCTTACAAGAATGTGTATTACTTGATCTGTACCGTGTCAGGCATCAGTTGATGCTACTGGTCGATTTAAAGGGCTCAGGGACGTCCTCCTTCACCCATTTTCAGTCTTTTTTTTTTTGGAAAATAAATTGCATTCACCCCTCCCCGTCTGGGATTTGTGCCCCTTCTGAGAATTCCTGAATCCATCGCCGTAAATGGATTACTGGTGTAGTCGAATGAGCAAAAGATGAGAAAGATGGAAGGTGACAAATGTAAATAGTCAATACATTTAAAGGCATGAAAATCCGACTTTGAAAATGTACGTTGAGCATCACATGAATGATTTTTATTAATTTCATTGACAGGAATGAAGAATTACTTCGGTTGGTCATACGGTATGGCTATTGGATCCATGATCATACATGTGCTGTCAATCATACCTCTCGCATTGACGAAACCGAAGCAACTGGATGACGGAATGGAACATTCATTGACTCCAAGAGTGTAAGAAGCGTCATTACGGGGTGTACTAAAGTTGAATTACGAGCTCCTGCAAATTTAATTTACCATTATGCATTTACAGTGTACTGAGTTAAGCAAACAACGCATTTACATCGTATTTGTTCAAGAGAAATGCGATAGATTCTGTAAGTGTTTTTGTCATATGAATCGCACGAGAAAAATTGGCCGAAGTGCATTTGTTGACTAATCCTAAGATCATTGAAACCAATCACTGCGGACAATTCAGGTAGCATTAATTTCGTGATTATGCTACATGAAAGGGGGTTGTGAACTGACTACAGAAAAGTTATAAAAAAAGCCTGTTTAATTGCTATCCATACATATTACCAGTAATATTTTTACGATATATCCCACGAAAGTTTATTTACATTACGACTTCTGACTTTTGGTGTAAGAAAAGAGTATTTCCCGCAATAAGTATTTTTAGCTCACTTGAAAACAAAACCAAAAGCAAACTAACACAAGTTTGATATGGTCAACTGAATAAAGAGGGCACATAATATTTGCCAAGGTGTGATGATAAATTGTTAAGCTTGCGTGACATGAAGCCAGTGAATATTAGTCTTATACGTTTTTGTGAATAGTCATTTCTTTGTAAGTAAATGTTCTACTTTCATACATTTTGATTGGTTTTCCTTTTGTTCAGCAGACAAACCACAAATCGTGTACTGGCATTTACCTTCATTTCCTAAATACTTAGCATCAATTTCTCGGCAAGTTTGTTTTTTGTATCCAAACAGCAGTCCCAGGAAGTATTGACAGGTTGGGCGATGACAAAATAGACACACACACGCGCGCGCCAACCCCCCCTCCGAATTTTGTTATCAATGTTATGTTATCTTTATGTTATCAATAAACGGAAAATTGATGGGAAGGGAGTTTCTTGAGTAAGTTTTAGAACGTTCTGGGAGTAAGTATTTTACATTTGAACAATCATTTCTAAGTGTCCGTGCACCAGGTCTTTGTCCTTTGATGAACTTTAACTTTTTTAAAAATAGAATTGTTCCAACGTCACCTTGCCTTACTTATATATATGAGAGTCACATGCTGTTGTTAGCTGAAGCAAAACGAGTAGTCACGTACGGTCAACAGAAATCTGCGTGCGCACGGAATCTTTAGATTACATTTGTCAAATTCAGCATATTTCAGCTCTTTAATGAACAGAGTTACATGTCCAAAAAGAGGAACAAGGCTCAGAACTACCCTCATTTAAACCTCAAAGCACATTGAAGAGGGTCACATTTTCCGTCAACACCATGAGGGTCAACACAGATTTTAAGGCAAATATTACTTTAGGAGTACTTGCACTTGGTCTTATTTGTACAATATTAGCCATTTCTACTGATCATTGGCATGGACACAAAATTACCTCGAAAGATATTGAATCACTCAATTTTCGCCATAGTATGTATGTAAATTCATAATCTAGTTGTTGGTATCGATTAATTATGGTAACATTTACCTGTAAAAATGTGAGACGTTAAGGGATTGAAACTACGTGGACATGCCTGTTAAGGATTATGATCAATGACAATTCTGATAAATGGTTGTTGTATCACGAAACCCTTATGGGGTGGAGAGAATTAGATCTCAAATTGAAGAAAAATGTACCTCATTGCTAAACGATCTATTACTATCTGTGTATGAGGGAAGGATATTTTTCAGTCTGGTTTTTCTGTCTGTCCATCCGTCAGACTACATGGTTTGAACCGATTGTACTTGAGAAGGAGCCTCATTTTTAGCAAGTCAATACCTCAGCAAACAAGAAAGCTCTTCTGCAGGAAACCACAAGAGGCACATCGCGCACTGCGTAACAAGCACTCTGCCTTCTGTCCAGGGGATGGCGAGGAGGTAACCTCCTGTCCTGGCTGGGGGAGGTACCCCTGCCATGGGGGGCATGGTACCCCTGTCCTGGCCAGGGGTACCCCATGACCTCTCCTGACAGGGTTACCCCACAGTAAAGGACCTTGGATCAGGGGCCAGGGGGTACCCTTCCGGAAAAAGACCGTGGACCAGTGACCAGGGGGACCCCCCTACTAGACAGACATGTGAAAAAATAAAAACGTTTCCCATTCCTCCGGAATGCGGGCGGTAAACATCTAGGTTGGGTTTGACTGCTAAGATCTTTAGGTCACGGTTAATTTAGGAAAATAAAATATTTCACATCATACTTTATTTTTTAAAAATGTCATATTTTAGTGAATGTTACTTTCGTTCCTTATATATTTTCAACATATACATCACACATGTTGCTGTGCTGTTTTCCCCGATGAAGTTGTTTTTACACCTTTTGAGGTAAACGGTGCATAGTCACGATGCGTAATGACATGATAATGACACAAAGGGTGTGTTCACTCTTCGTGCATCGCAGAAACTATGATGCCTATTCGAGCTTTTCATTTCGTTAGCATTTTTGAATGGGCTAGAGTGAGAAGAAATTGGAAACTTAATCAATATTAATTCAAATTTGCCCCGTGGCCACACTGAGCTGAATTGAATTTTCTTTCCAATACGATAATATGCTGAAGTGTCCACACTGCTCTAAGAAATGTAGTAAAAACGCTGTAGATCTATTCTGATTATTATTCTGTCCGATATCAGACACAAAATGGCTTGGTAACCCATTCAAATGGGAGGTCCTTTCTCAGTCTCGGATCGGTGTGGACACATCTGCATATTACTAGTCATTTAAACTTCACTATATATTTTAAGGGAATGTTGAATTGGCGTTAGCTTTATTTCATTAGAAGCTATAAACAGATGCCAACTTCTTGTACCGCTGAAAATTTCGATTATGTTCTTTCAAATAAATGCTATTTAATTTATCAAAAGTGATGGCTGCGAAGAACCACTTGCCTTGCTGAAAACTCCAGTGTAAGGCCTTTTGATTGTTGTTTTGCAGACGAAAAATTCGTCACTTGGCAGGCAATAATGACAAATTGGTGTCATTTATTTCTTTGCATGAAGAACTGCAAATCTTTTGAACAGACCCTTAATTTGTTGAATACTTTTCAGGAGCGCGACCGATAAGCATGCAGCAATACATGGGATTGTGGAACACTTGTTTTTCGGTGGCAATATTAGGAACTCTCGGTCAAACAAAATGTAAGTGTCAATAAATGGTTCAGGAATTACTAAAAAGATTAAATGTAAGTTATACTTCAGACATATGGTAACAGGAACATAGATTAGTATTACTTGAAAGTCAATCGCGAATATTCAAGGAATTATTTTGTTATCGTTCTTTTTCTTTAGATCTTATTTTTGTGTAACATTTGCAGGTTTTAAGGTGACTGAATGGAAAGAAGTAAACTCTTTTCTTTCCATTGATCATAATGATGTAAGAGAAAATCATGACAAAAGCGAACATACAAATGAGTCTGAATCTCACAACCGTTTCGGAGGAGACAACAAAAGACGACAGAAGAGAGACTTGAATGTCTCTGTCATCTGGAACAGAGCTGGGAACTTTTTTAGAGCTCAAAATGCGCCAAACATATCAGAAAGTGGAGGTTCAGGTGCATCAGGAGATAACATAATGAAGAAAGCATTGTATCCTGGTAAGAAAGAGTTTTTAAGATAAGATGAAATTTACATTTTAAGCCAGAATTTAAAATGAGGGGTTTTAAAAAGTTTCAGTGAAAAATAAAGCTGAAAGTTGAACCCACAGCACTGGCCATCACTAGTTTAGAAGTCAATGCTTTGCAGACTGCTTAGTTAACATTTGGTTGTCATCTGAATAATCAACACCTTTGTAAAGTCATGATGTGCTGATTCTAGAAATGATCAAAGTCCAAAAAGTGAAATAGTTCATGAAAACAGCTTTAGTTAAAGGTCTCCCACAGTAGCACATCTCTTGGCACAATTGGATAAGTACTGGACTTCTAAACCAGTGATGGTCATTGCTGCTGGTTCAACTCTTTCTGGAGTAAACATTATTTTTTGCTGAAACTTTTGGAACACCTAGATGTAAATTCAGGCTTATAATGTAAATTTTATCTTATCGTGAAAAGCTCGAATACAACATTAAAATCACTTTGAAACCGCCGCTCCCAGATTCCTGTCGCTAAATTTGATGAATTGAACAAACGAAAGGTTTGAGCCTAGATTTTTCTGCACAATCACCACTAATCGCCTTTACTTTTACACTATATACCCCGAAGCTTCAAATAGCTGCCAGTTTGTTCACGAGTAATTTTTGTCCAACCCATGTAATTAGACTGAAATTATGTTATTTTGGAAAAAAGAATAGTTTTCCTGGAAGACAGTAAACACACCAAATATATCTACTTTTTAGACTTGATGAAATGTATGTAATTAGAGTATTGTTTCTGTATCTAATAGATTTCTACGGAGATCAATATTTCAAATAGTACATCCAGTATACTAGACGAAGTTCTGTGTTTTCTGTGACAGATTATCAGAAAAGCGTTCAAGCGATGGAAATTCTTGCTTTGATCTCTGGTGTCGCTGCTATTGGAATTTGGGCTGTTTATATCTGTTCCTCTGCAATGAGCGACCGCACTGCTCACGTTGTTAAAATCATCGCCGTTTTACTTGTTGTGTTGACAGGTGAGTAAATGTTTTATACTTTACCTGTTGAAATATTTGACACTGGAAGATCCATTCATGCTTCGTGTGGTATCTACACTCCATTTGCACCACCCTGAAGTTCGACACAATATTTATTTAGGATGACCGCAATTCCACAAACTGTAAATGTACTGAGACAATATCAATTCTTAAAAGGTCCATTTGGAAAATTACACAAATATTTTTGTGTTGATCGAGGCATACTGCAGTTGTTGGTCAAAAAGATCGATGGTCTGTTCTTTTCAGAAGCAGGCAACAGCAAAAAATATTCATACTTGTTGTCAATATTTTCCATTTAAAGGAATTTTAAAGAAATCCAATTTTATCATTTCGAATGGAAAACATAGGGCCATTTCGTTATGATGAAAAAAATATTTGGGCATCATGTTGACGCCACCATTCAGATTGTTCTTTTCAAATGTAGGCGAATGGTCCGCAAGTACAAGAATGTTCCAGTCCCTCTAAAATCCCCTGAATCTCCAATTCCGTCTCTGTAATTTCTTTAAATTTTTATTTATTCAGTTTTGTTCCATGGAATTGCTATCTTAGTTTGGGTTGGAGAAAAAGAAACGCAGAAAAATCATTTCCTCACTGCCATTGATATTCCAGGTAAGTAACATGCATCGTCACTTGTGAATATGCGAGAAGCAAGCTGGGTGCTTAAATATTGGAACCGAAGGTAGTTGGTACTTTTTGAAACTGAACTCACAACACCTACCATCTATGGGTTTGAAGGCAGATGCCTATTCCACTCTGCCCCCCGACATGTGTTGAATAGAAGATCCTTAAACTGAACTTTATTTCATGCTCTACTTCACTTTTTGAACTTGGATCATTTGTAGATTCAATAGAGCATGACTTTACAAGGGTCTGAAAATCTACAATTGGCAAGGAATGACAGATTGGCTGAGTGGATAAGGCATTAGAATTCTAATCCAGTGATGGTTGGTGTTGTGAATTCGATTCCCACTGGAGGCAACTTTAGTTTTAGCTGAGACTTTCAAGCCATGTTGTCAGTTTTGTACAACAATGCCAAAAATGTCACATTTGTGTTGTTTAGGAAAAATTCACATGAACCGCATGTTGTTTTTTCTTGAAAGGTTATGACAGTCTCCTTTTTTGCAGGATTCAAACCATATTACGGTTGGTCATGGTGCGTGGCTATTGGCTCAACACTCCTTCACCTGCTATCCATTTTACCTCTTGTATTGACGAAACCAAATGAGCCAGATGGCGGAATAAAACACTCACTGACTCCAAAAATGTCTGATGCAACACAGCGTGAGGAATCATTGGCATAGGCAAAAGTTGGACAGGAGGGAGACCAACACACATGAAATCAAAGAGGTGCTTTGAGATGTGTGCCTTTCCCAGCCATCTATCATTTGACTTTGTCACTTGGACCCAGGGAGAGGCACGCCCCATTAGACCCTTGCTGTAGTATTTTTAAACGGTATCTGCAAGACTAAAAGGGTGTACGCATCTACTGATTTGTTATTTGTGTACCCTCTGTGTTGCGCCGTGTGACACGAAACCATACAGCACAACACAGCACTTCCATTTTGTTTTACTTTTCAAGCAACTATGTGACTTTTCAATAGAAAATAATTGTTATCTACGAGAAGCCCCACGGTGGGCGTCGCAAAGACACTGAGAGCACCAAATGCCACACTGGATCTGATGTTGATTATAAAAAATTGAAAGTTAAAGTGGTAACATTAGATATTCTACCGCTTTCTTAGCGCCATCACGTGGTATATCAGAGATAGTTTACAATTTTCACTTTAACCTCAGCAAGAGAACTCAATCCGACCTTGGATGAATTCAGATACATTTGCTATTGAGGAGTGACACATCCATTCACTGTCGATGCAATGCTGGTAACAATGTCCGGTTCATACCTTGCCTAAGGGTATTACTATGTGGGGAGTTGAATCCGCGACCTCTTGTGTGAAAGTCAGACGCGCTATCAACTCCACGATCTCCAGACTTACATTTAATATTACAAGTGGTTAACAACCGTTGTGTTTTTAATATGTAGTACCTTTGACGCGCTCAACTACTAGGATTCTTCTTCCTGAGGTCTGAGCATACACGTTTCTATTGCTACCAATTGCTGTTGATATTTATCCGAAATGAGATATCAAATTGGTTTCACTGGAAGCTTCAACATTTTGTTAATTTTGATCAAAATTTACGCCGTTAAGACATCATGACACATCATAATTACATCATATTCACAACTTTTCTTTTTTGCATTGTCATCAAAATTTAAAGAGGTAGAAATGACACAAGTTCACAGTGGAGTGGAGTTTACATGAACTATTGTCGCTGTGAGATTGAGGGGAAGTTATTCTTTTTCGAAAGTAATGTTTCAAAAGAAGTTGAGCGAACTTCATTTTTGAAGTGAAATCAGTGACGAAGCTGGTTGCTCAAGTGAAGTTGTGCAATGAACCGAAACCATGCTTTCCAAGTTGACTATTTTTCGTGCAGACATTTCAACGTGTTCGAAACATTTAATTGTATCGATTTTGTGAATCCACTGTAATCATTAATAATTAACAAGAAAGTCCTCCTGCGTAACGCAAGAGGCATACCGCCCACTGCGTAGTAAGTGCTCGCCCTGCTGTCCTACCCCGGGGGGGGCAGGAGGGGTACCCTGACCTGGACCTGACTGGGGGGAGGAGGGGAGGGAGGGGCACCTGGACCTGCCTTAGGGAGGGGAGGGGTACCCTGACCTGGAACTGGCTGGGGTAGGGGAGGGAGGGGTACCCAGAGGGGGGTGGGAGGGGTACCCTGACCTGGGACTGGCTGGGGGGAGGAAGGGAGGAGTACCTGGACCTGGCTGAGGGGAGGGAGGGGAGGAGAGGGGTATGTAACACAAGAGGCATACTGCCCACTGTGTAGTAAGTGCTCGCCCTGCAGTCCTACCCCGGGGGAGGGACAGGTAACCTGACCTGGACCTGGCTGGGGGAGGAGGGGAGGGAGGGGTACCTGGACCTGCCTGGGGAAGGAGGAGGGTTACCCTGACCTGGGACTGGCTGGAGGAGGGGAGGGAGGGGTACCTGGACCTGCCTGGGGAGGGGAGGGGGGCAGGAGAGGTACCCTGACCTGGGACTGGCTGGGGGAGAGGGAGGGAGGGGGAGGGAGGGTACCTGGACCTGGCTGGGGGAGGGAGGGGGAAGGGAGGGATACCTGGACCTGGCTAGGGGGGAGGGAGGGGAGGAGAGGGGTACCTCCTCCTCCCCTTGTGGAAGGACACACACCTGTGAAAACGTTACCTTTCCCGTTATACTACGTACGCGGGCGGTAATAATTAACATGGCTTTCATCTTTGCAGTTAGACCCTAGACCCGCTAGCATTTGATAGAATTGATAAAAATGTGCTTTTAAAATAACATGTCTGCTTTTTGAGTATTTGTTTTAATTTCACAGCCATTGGTAAATGAGACTACTGGCAATTTAAACGAAACGGTTCTAAAATGTCAAAGTTTATTCAGGTATGTGACAATTTTGATCCTTTTTTTTAGGTAAAGCACAAGATTAGCGCTCACCTTTCAGTCTTTACAAGGTTGAATGCCCTAACTCCGAGGGACCTCTACACCAGTCTTCTAATTCACAGAGTGTATTAGAAACAACACTTTCCTTACCATAACTTAACCATCTCAGGATGGCCATTTAAGGATATCACTATATGTAAGGGAATGTTAGGGTATGCATCTCTGCAATCCTACCCTTCTGGGATTTGTATGTGTTAGTGGATAGTCATTCCTAATATTATGTCCCAAAGGTGTCAAATGTTAACTGGGATAGTGGAGTGTCATGACCCTTACACTCCCCTCCTGATCACCACCCGAAAATGCGGATATTTATGTATTGACATTCGAGTTTTCCCTAAATCATACAATCGAATTTTTCCTGAATTACCAGCAGCACAAATTTAACAGATCTGGCAATTGCTTCTTTCTGTTTTTTCTCTTTGCTAAATTTTTTATAAACCAACGAAGAATCTTGTTGGATTTGCCATTAAAACTTCTTATCAATAATAGGTATCAAAAGAACTAGATATATACAAGAAAATAAAACTTAAACTGAAACACAAAAATGGCAGATCTGTCAGATCTGGCATATCTTTCAATTACGGAAAAACACGAATGTAGGCAACGTAGCCAACAGAGGGAAGAGCAAAATTGACTCTAAATTCTGCAAAAGAAAAAAAAGCCTGAAGCCGGGGTACTGGGCTTTATCCCAACTGGAGGTAATTTTTTTTGCTGAATTTATTTTCTCCTCCGCGTGTAAACCGTTGTTGATCACGTTGTTGATTACTATCTTTGTATAATTTACTGCAAACTTCAACTATTTTTTGCTTTTGCCACAAGCAGGCTCCCAATAATTTGACATTCCTTTCAATTCATTTTATGGGAGAACAAGCTGGACAAACAGAGCTCTTCTTTTTTGTCTTTAGTAATTTATCCCATTCATCTCGCATCTAGTGAGTAGATGAAACAGAAATTGCAGTCGCGAAAAATGTTAAATGATTCGCAAAGTACTGCTTGTGCAAAAAGGGCGATAATCTCAGAACCAATTCAATATTGTCTAAAAGTTATGCCACACTTGCCGTTTTATGTCTTGGTCCACTTACTGAAGACTCTCCCACAAGACCTACATTCTTATGATATATTACACAAATGAGATGTAACTTTCAAAGGAAGCTATAATACTACTTATAATATTCAAGCTTGAATTCACACAGACATAAAATTGCGCACTTATCACGAGTGCCATTTACCTTTTCTCTTACTAATCAAGTTCTTGCACTATGAATGTCAATAAGGATGTCAAAGGATGGATTGCTTTAGGAGTGCTAATTTTCCGGACATTTTATGCTATATTGGCTCTTTCCACTGACCATTGGTATGAATATTTCCAATCTACTTTAGATTTAAATGTGCACGAATTTCTAGGATTATGGAAGGTGTGTATGTCAGTGAAAGGAGTCACTCATGCATTGAAGCTGTCAAAATGTAAGTATCCGTACATGTTTGTATACGCCCTTTCTAACAAAAATCCTTGTGTTTCAGGAAATGAATAGAATCTGCAATTACATCGGTATGGCCTCTTTTGTCGGGATAGTTGCAAAGACAATTCTGTAACAACTCTGCAACATTTGTAGGTTTTTATGTCGATGACTGGAAAGGAGTGATAAACTATGGTACCAAGCTGACAAGTGTTGCTAAAGAAACTGATTTCTATGACAACAAGTTCCAGAATACCTACTCAAATACATACGAAAATGACACTGACAATAACTTGGGGAAAAATACATACGAAAAAGACACTGACAACAACTTGGGGCAAAATACATACGCAAATAACACTGACAAAAATTTGGGGAAAATAGGCAACATTTTTGGGGAGGTAACTCGCAAGCAAAAGAGGCGAAGCATTAATGAACTGTTGTCAGACTCTAGTGACTTAGAAAAATTCAAGAAAATGCTGTATCCAGGTGAGAGACATCATTTCCAATTCCTTCGTGTGTAAATTTAAAATAATCAATCCACACCGAAAGAAGTTTTCCATATCATTTCTTCTGAGCCAATCAGCGAAAGCCCGACATCAAAATCTTTTCATGAAACCAGTGTGAAATTAGTAAGGAAAGACGTGATTGGCACATTTTGGCGACAACAACCGGAGAATTGTATCAATAAACTTGAATCGATAGATCTGCTTGCGGAATTATGGTGACATAACAAAAAAATGTGTCACGGTATTCCTTCATACATGTAAACTTAAAAAAAAATGATTCCACACAGACGATGTTTTCACAAAGTAGCCGAAAATGGCAGTAACGGTAATACTGGCATCGTAGCTTTACTACATGACACAGAAAAAAGAATATCGTCCCAGTGCACATTGAACTTGGAATCTCAGCCTTTTTGATATAATACTTTGCTCTCTGTACAACAGAGACATGTGTTACTTGGGAGATCTAAGATCCCTATATGGTCATGTTGGTTCTAACTCAATTATCCCAGTCCAAGATTCATTTGGTGCAGGAACAAAAGGAAATTCAAAGATATGCCAAGTAGCACATGTCTCATTGGCTCAATGCCCACTGTAGTCACATTTTAATGTTTTACTTTCATGTAGTAAAGCCTCTTATGCCAATATTGCCATTACTGCCAATTCTGTGTGTTTGCAGAGACCTCGACAGATTTACTTGTGGCATTATGGTAATATTACAAAAGTTTCTATCATGCTAAACAAAGTTATTTTAGCCAATTCGCATTTGTTCTTATTGATCTTTGATCTTAATGTTAGAAATAAACCTGTCGTACGGCAAGATGCATGTTGCATAACATTTAAATCTCGACTTCGTATTATAGCAATCCTAAACATTACGATCATCTCAAAATAACATAGCGATTCTGACGATTTCAGCATTAAACTCCGCATAAATTCGAATGCTGCAAATAGTTATTGACATTATTGACTCTTGAATTATCTGATGAAGTTTCCGAAAAGATCTTTAAATTAATGTAATCAATATTTCATGCTGACCCTGATTGCCATTTTTGGTTGACTTTAGATCTACTAGGTAGTGATGACAATGTGGTGATCATTACTAGAAATGATCGCACTTTCGCCTGTCCAATCATTTGCACGGATACTAATTCACAATGCCCTTTTGTTCATTAACACTTCAACAATGCTTGGTACAACAAAGGTCATTGGCAAACTTGGCGGCCATATTTGGCGATGATTGCTAGTAATGGGGTTACTGAGTTACAAACTATCTTTACCACACCCCTCTCCAACCCTTTTCTCGCCAAACACAACAAGATAATTCATTTTATTTCAGACTACCTGAAGGGTATTCAAGCAATTGAAATTCTTGCACTGCTCAGTGGTGTAACTGCTATTGGACTATGGGTTGTTTACATTGTCATGTCAACTAGAAAGAGAAACGGTGTGGCTTCCACAGTCTTCAAGATCATTGCAATTGTGCTTATTATCCTCACGGGTGAATACATTTTTCTTTCAGATGCTTTCTATAATGAATTCACCAAATTGTGCTTCAGAAGCTTACTGTATGAATTCACTAAATTCTTGAGCTTGGTAAATTTCTATTTATATTGTGTTACACATTGATGGGATGAGAATCTATTGATCTTAGAAAACATTTAAAATCCATTAGCTACACGTTTCTCTGTGGCTTAGTCATAAGGTCTTTGCAACTCAGTGTCAATCGAATTTTTTTCTATAAATCGTCATTTTCTGCCAAATCCTGGCAAAATCCTACCAGCATTTGGGAGAAAATGGTGAAGTATGGAAAAATTCAATGTAACTCAAATCACGAAAGTTCGGTTTGGACTGATTAATTCTAACTAAAATTCATTTCCACTTTGTTCAATTCAATTCTACTTTGTTTTGAAGCTGCATTTCACATTAGCGGCGTAGTTGTATGGCTTGTAAAGAAAAATAAAGAAATATCTAATGTTGTGGATCAGTCACATACAAGAAACCTTCCAGATGGTAAGTTAGATGGTATGTTTTGTTCTATATATTTTTAAGAACATTATGGTCTGAAGACTATTTTAAGCAATAAAGTCTATCCAGTAAATTGGTTTATTGCACTTTTAAAAACCATTGTAAGTCAAATATCGGGGAGCATTTTATCCGAAACCTTTTTCAACCTTGAAATAGGTCACTCTCAGTTATTGAATTCCACGTATTTTTGGCTATTTTTAAACGAAGTTAAACTTTTTACAGGAATGGATGCCTACTTTGGTTGGTCATGGGGAATGGCTATTGCCGCTGCTGTTCTGCACCTGATGTCCATCATACCAATCGCACTGACAAAGGCAAACCAGCCAGATGACATGGCAGAGCGTGTTTTACCTCACAGTAGAGTTTGAACTCCAAACAGCAGAGTTTTTCGAACTAGCAATCAATGCCAAGTTGGCATATCTGTCAGCCGTTTTATTTCCTTTGTTAAATATTTTATAGTGACCTACAAAGACCCGCAATCAAGTTTTTAAATTTCAGTATTTTGATTTCTGACATCCCTGCAAATACAAAACAGAACATTTTCTGCATAGCTATGCACTATCTTCTTTTCAAATCATTATGTTTATCCTTTTTACCATAATGCTGCAGATGTATTCATCCGAGGTTTTACTAACCGTGCTGTTAAATTCAGTAAAATTCCCTTATCTTCGGAAAGCCTTTTACATCCTTATGTAGTCATGCTCTGATCTAGTTTTTTTCAAAACACCCGAAGTTGGCATTATTGCCATTTCTGTACAACTTCTAATTCACATAATTTGCAGGATGTTGCTTATCAAATAAGTTTGGATGCATATCAAGATTTTTCAATAGAGCACTGAATTGAAAATTATGTCACTGATTAGTATTGCTAATTTTTTCTTAAAATTACCCAATACGAAAATGCCAATAATGCCAATTTCGGGAGTTTCGAAAAACCTCTATTGATTCTTAGACTTTGTTTGTTTTTTTTTGAATCAATAGAGATTGACTACATACTGATCTAAAAGGCTGAGGCTTCCAGCAGATAGATCTAGCAGAATTAGCTCAGTGGTAGCATGCAGGACATGAAAGTCAGAGGAAAGTCAGTGCCTGGGTTCACTTCCCAGTGAGAGTAACATTTTGCTACTGTTTTTTTAGTTTTCTCATGATTTGTGGAATCTACAGAATGCATCTCTATTTAGGGAAAACTCTAATGCGCCGAACGTTATTCGAATTTGGAAAAAAAACAAATGAAAGTTTAAATGATATCATAAAAGTGTAAACATTTGTAACATGTGCAAAGAATACTTTTTCGGTGTAAAAGGCAAAAAAAGAGCCAGCAAAACTATATCTTGTAATCGTGTTTGTCTTATTTTGGTTTTGGATCTTGCTGTATTAGACTAATTCATCTAGTTGCACATGGATACAAGTATTGACTATTCATGTAAAGGTGAACTCTTCACTTGCATTATCCATGGAGCAGTTTGCTATTTATGGAGAATGTAGCATTATACATGGATAGTGCAAAATGAATTTGCACTATCTATAGATAGTTAAATACATTATGTGTGGACAAATTACTATTCATAGATAATAGATCCCAGTATCCATGAAGCACTTGTCTAACTCAACTTATTAGATGAATTCACCTAATTTCAAAACCAAAATAGGAAAAACACAAATGTCTTACTTAATCTGATAACTATTTGTTTTTGAGAGTGATATCAGCTGCTCATGATGATGTACTCCAATGTTAGCATCAATAAATTTCTACTATGTTAGGTAATGGGGTATGGCCATTTGCTGTAATCCTGCACACCTTGATATTCATCCCTTTCGTAATGAAGAAACTGAAGTTAGTTGCAAAATGAAACCAAACAATTAAAAGCTGAATGCAAACATCTCAATATGTGTGAGGAAACAAATTCATAACTGGAATTTGTAGTGTAGACCTTGGTTTTCACGATACACGTTTCTGTCAGATTTTCTGACAGATCTCTACAGAGGGAAGAGTAAAAAAAAATCATCAAAAATTGTCCCCAGTGGGGTTGGAACCCAGGACCTCTGGATCATCACTCTAATGCCTTACCAACTGAGCTCGGCAGGAATCTGTTGGGCATGAGATTTCTGAAGTGAGCTTTCTTTGTTTCATGCACCACTTTACATACATGTTGGACTTTGTTCATTTCTAGAATCAATAGAGCATGACTTTCTAAAGGCCTTAATCATGGCAGAATCCTGCCTGCATTGACATACAATGGGTTGCAACCATTGAATGTCAATGCTGGCAGAATTCTGCCAGGATTTGGCAGAAAATTAGAAAATATAGGAAACCTCGATCGATTCATACAGACAACCAAATAGTAATTTAGCACTATGATGATCTGAAGGTCCTGGGTTCCAACCCACTGAAAGTAAATTTTTGACGAAATTTTTTTTCTCTTCACTGTACGAAGATCTGTCAGATAATCAGACAGAAGCATGTATAATGAAAAACGCAAATGTAAAGCTTTACCACAGCAAGAAAGTCCGCCTCTGTGAATGCAAAAGGCATACCCACCATGTAGCAAGTGCTCACTCTACTGTTCTGTCCTGGGAAGGGGGGAGGGTACCCCAACCTGACCTGACCAGGGGATTACCCCATGCCAGGGTACCCTTGATCCTGACCTGGCCGGGGGTTACCCCCTACAAGGGTACTCCCAATCCTGACCTGGCCTGTGGGTGGGGGTATCCCAACCTGACCTGACTGGGAGGGGGTACCCCAACCTGACCTGGCTGGAGAAGAGATTATGAAGGAGGGGGCGCACTTCCCTGCCACCCTTGAATCCAATAATGAAGGTGTATTCATTAAATCCATAAATTATGAATCACTATAGTCCAATGGAATATATGGAAATAAAACAATTGTTCTAATTATATTTTGTCTGATTAATAGTGAGTAACTATTAACTCCAAGTATAGATTCTACTTATGAACTGTAATCAATTAAATCAACAAAAAGTACTTATGTTCTATTGATTCCAAGTATAGATTCTACTTATGAACTGTAATCAATTAAATCAACAAAAAGTACTTATGTTCTATTGATTCTTGGACTTAGAATTCTTTTGGAATCAATAGAACATAACTACATAATGATCTAAAGGACTGGGAATTAGCTCAGACAGTAGCATGCAGGACATGAAAGTCATAGCTGACTGGGTTTAACTCCTACTGGGGGTAACATTTTGCTACTGGATTTTTTTAGTTCTTTCATGATTCTGTAGAATCTGTAAAATCTAAAGCCAATTACGGAAAAACCGGATATATCCACAAAAATGCAGCGCCAATTCTTAATTTTGACTGCCAGTATCTCTTACCATCACACATAAAATGAAATGCAAATATGGGTTGATACGCTTCATGCTGTACTCTCCACTATCATCAGCCCATGTTCATGGAGACATGATTCCTTATGCACGATTCTTTGAATTAGCTGCAAAGGAGTTGAGATCAAGAGGTGATACAGAAGTACAGTTTTTCATTCACCGAACAACAGGAGGAATAAAACATTGAAATTGATCCAAGTTTCTGGATTTACGCGATAAAAAAGATTCAGGATAGAAAAGGCACAATTTAAAGATCAAATGGTCAAAAGGCTTTAGAAAGGACTACTGCTTTATCCACAATGGATGTTCACAAAAATTGCAAGTCTTACCTTGCATTTACAGTGCTTCTAGTCAGCTTATCCTTTTCCATAGTTGCGCTCGCTACGCATAATTGGTTTGAAACAAAGACGGATGATAAGGAAGGTGAGAATGTAACATTTTCAGCATAAATGTACCATTGGAATGAACCACTTTGTGTCTTAAAAAGTAGTAATCCACTATTTACTAGAGATGATAAATTCGTATCGTCAGTGACCAAATCAAAGATAGAAAGATTCGTCCAAAGTTCCATTGAATTACCATTTAGGTGCAACACTGCCCAAAGCAAGCAAGAACTGATGCCAGTTGACTTTAGGTACATCAGCACCCATCGTCTGAGGAATAAACTGTTAAAAATATATAAATTTGAGGGAATTGCACCATGACTTTTAGTTTGAAAAAAACATATCACGGAGAACATTTTTGGCATCAAACTTGCATTGACTTTTTATCAAACTTTAGGTACAAGTATCTCACTTTCGTTATTACACCGAAGTAAACGTCCTAGATCTCCTTCCATGACTGAAAAAAAACAGCAAAACATTTGATTTTTTTGACAGGCACCTTCATATAATGTTAAGTAAAGTACAATTGTCTGTAAACCAAATACATGCGATTCTAAAGAAGTCAGTCTATTGGATGTAAGATTAGCTTGATTAGTGCAGGTTACAAACATAGATACATCATCATTCAATCATTTTTTTGCAGGTACTACATCAACGACAGTATTAGGATTGTGGATATTCTGCTTTAGCTTAGATGCACCTACATTCAACGTATCCAAATGTAACTAAATCTAGTAGACTTCTCCAAAATATCTATCGTATCTGCCATGGTCTGTTTGGAATCAAACCCATCTCACATTGTCTATTTCAAGTATTTTATATGTAGCAAAACCTACACGTTTTTTCTGGGCGTTGTTACTGAAATATTGTGACGTTATACTCCAAAATTATTTAAAGAGACTTTAATTACTGTCATTGTTTGATATGGTAACTGAGTCTATACCGAGAAACAGGTTAAATACTTTGTGTCAATTGAAGACTTTGATTTGAATAACACTATGACTCCCCTCCCTTCGTCTCACACAAAAACTTTTTTGGAAGAATTAAACCAGATCAAAGTTGGGAGTTTTTTAAAAAGGGCAATTATTAGTCTCTAGGAATAATCTGTGATTCCCAGCATAATTTTGTGTGAGACAAATACATCTTCAAAATCAGCTTGAAGAAACTTCAGACTAAAACGGAAATATGACTAATTTTTGACCTATTGAAGCTAATGGGTGGCATTTTTCTTGGATTTTTTCCTTGAAGTGGGTTTTTGTACCAGATAATATTTAAATGTAAATATGCAGGGAATCAAAGAAAATTAAGATTTTGTGTGACCACCCCTTTTTTGTCAATCACTAATTTCTGGCAACTCTGCACAAACTGGTTTAAACCAGTTCAAAGTGGTTTTATCATCACTAATTTCTGACTTTCCTAATGTTGCTATTGCAAATCCCATTGAAGTCAGTTATTTCTGACACCCTGTCAGAAATTAGTGAAGAAAGTTTAAGTTGTCAGAATTACTGATTGGACATTATTCAGAAATTTTTGACCATGTGCTTGTTTTTGTCATTTCTAACCTACTTCTAAATTGAAAACTTGAAAAATGGCCATGTCACTCAGATCACAACACTAATATGCAATTTTTATTGCCAAAATTACTTTTGTAAGCTCAGCAGTGGAGGCTGCACCATTCAAAATCTGAAATCCCTGTAGACTTCCATTGCAAAGCTTTTGTCAGAAATTAGTGATAATTCCGTTTTAGTCCGAATTTTCTGAAGTTCTTTCACCGAGAATTTGTTAGATCTAATAAATTCATTATTTTAGGCTTTAAAGTCAGCCAAGGGGTGGATTTTGCAAATGTGGTCGGATCGGACGTATATTTCGAAGCTAACTTTCCAAATCAAAGAAGAAAAAGGCAAACAAGTACAGAGAAGACAGGAAAAATTACACTTGCCCAATTCCAAGCCATAGTCAACAATAAAATTTATCCTGGTGAGATATGCTGTTTGCAATTTTCCCTTTTGAGGTTTTGAGATTGGTGTGTAATAATTGAAAGAAAAATTGAATTATTCATTTGTACAGTTAAATTCCTCCGATTCTTACATGTTTTCTTAACCCATAATGTGAAGTTCAAAATGAAATACATTAAATTTCCACCTAATACAAAGGTTAGTAAGCATCGCTTTATTAAGAAAGACATACATAGCATTGGAGGGAAATATCAATGATGGTTCAGTGCTTTTTAAACACCCGGGTACGTGTCGATCTGGGATCAAACAGTGACATCATTATTTAAATATGGAACACGAATTCAATCTTCAAATTTCAAAGAATAATCTAGGTGCATGTAGACTCCGTAATTCTACAAATCTACCATTTAATGTCCCTCTTTCACCATTCTTCCGCACTGATTTCCCTTGTATCATAAAAGGCTCTTTCACACTATGCGTTTTTTCTGATTGTGACTTTGATTCTTCTTATCGCAATGAATGGGTTTAACAGGAGTCGATGGAAGTGTTCATACTGTGTGACTGTGACAACATCACCAACTCCTATGTGGCGCATGTAAGCAAAACACAAATCGCAGTCGCAATCAGAAAAAATCGCAGTGTGAACGAGCCCGAAGACTTGTGGACTTGTGGCCGATTATTTTGAAAATATTCAAAGTACATTTAATGGGTGTTTTTATTTCAGGTTACCTGAAGGCCATGCAGGCGTTTGAGATATCCGCTGTGATATTGACTGTGATTTCGGTAGCAGCCTGGCTCGGGATCGTCGTGATGTCGGTATTGGCACAAAGGCGTAAATCTGTGATACTCGTTTTATACATCGTCGTCGTAGCATTCGGTCTTCTCACTGGTAGGTGACTTGCGACCAGAAATGGGCCATTAAATTATTGTAACATTTAAAACTGCCAAATATCAATTTTTAATTTAAGTAACCTTTTTCTAAAAATGTTAAATGATAATATAAAAAGAGAACTTTCAAACTACTCAAAGTACTCAGTGCTATTGAAGCGAAATTCATATGGCCTGACGTATGGAGACTTTTTGGGATTTCGTACTTTATGAATGAATGACCGTTCCACCAGGACCTCTGTTGGATCTTGATCACACATACACTCTTAGTGCTAACATGTTAATTCATGAATGCCAAGGTTGGAACTTTCATTGCCAATTTTAGCCCCTTACCCTCCTTATAGCATAATGAAAATGTATGCATATTAAAGAGTAGATTCTAAGCTTCAATTTGATGTCTCATATGTGAAAATCAGTTAAGAATTGACTTCAGGAGAGCCATGTTTCTGCACTTTGAAGGGAACATCAGCAATGTTGGAAGAAAAATGACAACATCAGTAACTTCTTTACATGGGGAATTAGGGCACAGGGGACAATGAGCTACAGGGGTATGGGCCACATGGGCACTGGGGCACATGAGTGATGGGCACATTAGCATAATAAAGCTTAGATGCAGCCAATAATGTGCAATTGCCCATGTGCTCATTGCCCCCTGTGCCCCATTGTCCATGTGACCCATACCCCTGTACCCCATTGGTACCTGTGCCCCCACTGCCCATGTGGCCCACACCCCCTGTACCCATTGCCCCCTGTGCCCTAATTCCCCATGTGGCACATACACCTGTACCCCATTGCCCCCTGTACCCCCGTTACCATGTGGCCATTACCATATGAGGATAGGGATGATGGGGCACATGAGCAATGGGGTAGAGGGGTATGGGCAGTGGGACACAGGGGGTAAGGAGGTATGGGGTACAGGGGTATGGGCCACATGGGTGATGGGG
Organism: Haplosyllis leylae; assembly: GCA_038406175.1. Taxonomy (NCBI): domain Eukaryota; kingdom Metazoa; phylum Annelida; class Polychaeta; order Phyllodocida; family Syllidae; genus Haplosyllis; species Haplosyllis leylae. The sequence continues at coordinate 574 of JBCAUG010134438.1, read as the reverse complement.
TACAGGGGTATGGGCCACTTGCCCCATATCCCCTGTGCCCACATTGCCCATGTAGGGGTGATGGGCAATGGGGTACAGGAGGTATGGGGCAATGACGGCATAGGAGGTATGGTGCACATGGGTAATGGAGGCACAGGGGATAATGGAGTACAGGAGGTATGGGGGCACATTGGCAATAGGGGCAATGGGGTATAGGAGGTATGGGGCACATGGGCAATAAGGGCACATGGGGCAATGGGGTACAGAGGTATGAGGCACAGGGGCCAATAGGGTACAGGGGGTATGGCCCACATGGGCAATGGGGGCACAGGAGGTATGGTGCACATGGACAATGGGAGAACAGGGGACAATGGGGTACAGGAGGTATGGGGTATATTGGCAATAGGGGCAATGGGGTACAGGAGGTATGGGGAACATTGGCAATAGGGGCAATGGGGTACAGGAGGTATGGAGGCACATTGGCAATAGGGGCAATGGGGTATAGGAGGTATGGGGCACATGGGGCAATGGGGTACAGGAGGTATGAGGCAAAGGGGGCAATGGGGTATGGGCCACATGGACAATGGGGGCACAG
>JBCAUG010134327.1:0-20897 GCA_038406175.1 Haplosyllis leylae | reverse complement strand
TTTACTCACTAGATCAGTCTCATGAGAAATAGTTTACTCACTAGACTGATCTAGTGAATAAACTATAACCAGTTACTCAATAGATCAGTCTCGTGTGTAAACTTTTCACACAGTAAACAAACAAACAAACAAACTGTTTACTCAGATCAGTGTCATGAGTAAACTGTAACCAGTTTACTCACTAGATCAGTCTTGTGAGAAATAGTTTACTCACTAGATTGTTCTAGTCAGTAAACAGTAACCAGTTTACTCATTAGATCAGTGTCATGAGAAATAGTTTACTCACTAGATCAGTCTCATGTGTAAACTGTTTACTCACTAGATCAGTCTCATGTAAACTGTTTACTCACTAGATCAGTCTCGTGAGAAATAGTTTACTCACTAAACTGATCTAGTGTAGTTTATTAACAGATCAGATACAGATACAGCCCGTTTCCCGATCCCCATGTTTTTACACTTGTCTGTACGTTCACATGGGAGTACACAGAAACAAGACGGATGTGTTGCGCCGCCGGTATGCCTCGTAGGAGAACTTTCTTGTTTTCACTGTTGACACAGGATTAAAATTGTGAACTTCAGAAGCTATTTTCATACAGAAGTCTTCGATATCTAAGCGAGCTGCGGCTTTATACTGTGAAAACAACATTGTAATTTTAATTTGATGCTGTAGATGAAACGACGGCGATTATTCAGTTTCCTTTTATTTCTTTAGGAATCTCAATAGAAATGGAAACGGCTTTACCTACATTCTTAAAGCCCGTTCACACCGTTAAAAAACGAAAAAGAAAACGAAAATTTTCTTTGATGTTTGTTGCTTATTCTTTGATCTTTTTAAAACATATTGAGACAAAAGTCTGTTAATCGAGAATGGGTTTAAATCGATGAATATAATTAACCCCAAAATGCTTTAAATTTGTTAATGAACTTTCTATTGTGGTCTATCAGTTTTCAAAACATATAAAACTGATACACTACAATAGATCGTTCATTAACTATATCACTTAGTTGTTCCTTTCATTTTCACTTTCGTTACTGGTTTCGTTTGGTGTCAATAGGCCCTAAGAGTTAAAGAAATTCCCCCTAGGCAGACCCTGTGGACTTACAACGTTGTTTCGGCTAAACGTTTAGTCTTTAAACACAGTGAGCAGTACTCCTAATAATAATCACGTTGACGAGCGAGCGCAAAGCGGGTTTGAAATAATAGGATGACACACAAAGGAGAACAGTGCTAATACCTGCCGCGGGCCAAAATATAGGTCTTGATTGCACGTGTGAAAGCTTCGAAAAACAACCGTAAATTAAACTCAGAGAACATAAATTTAAACAACTGTTTAAATCTTAGTTATTTAAAAAGTCTTATTTGAACTTGTGCTCATTTAACTTGGAATGACCACATAGAAATCTACATAATGAAGTCTAACTTTACTCATTTTGATGACTTTGTAGCCATGACAGCATATAGAACATATAGTCACTCAAAAACGTAGACAATTCCGTGCTTTTGTGTGGATACAACGATTTCAGTCGGATTTTTTTCAAATTCAACATCAAACATTTTCCCAAGAAATTTGCCTTTGCAAAAGAAATGTCAAAAAGTAAGAAATGCAACATTCAAAAACGTATCATGATTCACATATCCTTCCAAACTGCTTTCACTGAGTCGTTCGCACAATAGAATCACACACTCTACTAATGTTTCTCAAAGGAAGCTGAGCATTAATCTCAAGTGTGACCACTTTAACAGTTTCCTACATTCCTTGAATCGCATTCGGAAGATAAATGGGTGCAGAAATGAAAGATCCTGTTACCTGTGTTGTTTTAGATGTGACTGGAGTGACAATAGAATTTGAAATGATTGAATATAACGAATTGAAAATGTGTGTATGTGTCTGCTATGGAAACGACACACACAATAGCACAACGTTGTGCATTTTAAATATAATTAATGAATATTACCTGGAAATGCAAGGCTCTAAATTCAAAATCCGTTTTGTTACTGTTCGTGAAATAAATCAATTTTGATCTACTTATGATTTTGCACTGAGGTTGCAATGCGAAATGAAACGAATTCAGCAATGTTACGGTTTTTCTTCGGAAATAATAATTGTCAAGACAAATTGAATTATTTCAAATGCTATTAGGTTATTACATCCCCTTTAGGTGTTTTTCGTTAAATTTTGAAACGTGCTAAGAATGTCCTCCTGCGACGCCTCCAATAGTTTACTCAAAGTGCATGCAAAGGACATTACCATTACGAACAAAATGGAATTGTCATTCACAAGATTACTTAATTGATATGAGTGTGCTAAAGGACTGAACGATGGAGACTCATCAATGGCAAAGGTCAAAACCGTCTTCCGTCTGTGAGCAATTAATCAACTGAAGGACCCAGCCTGACGAGTTCCGCCAAAACGAACGTCTTCTATTCCATATGTGAAGTACTCAGCTGAAATACGAACAGCAGTACTCAACATATGGTATGGATAATGTTTGTATTAGACTACAGTTGTTGGAACCTGAAGAATTCATCTGACGGATAAATGAATCGACTGTATTTGCAGATAGAATCTTGCAGGATAAGTATCAGGAAGAACAGTTCTGTTTGAAACAGATAGCCAAATAAAACAAGGGAATGTATCCAGAAATAACGATGGTAGTTTTCTCTGGACTTTAAGTGAACAGTGGCAAAAAACTTGATCAGTGGTGAAAGTAATTTCTTACTCAACAGTGGCATCTACTTAGAATTGTGTATTGTCAACATTCAATGATTTAAGTTGCTTTAAATTGAAAAGATTTTTTTCTGTTCTTCTATTAACGTCTTTGTACTGTGTATTCCAAGATAGGAGTTCAATAGAGGTTTTTAAGAATGAAATTAACTACAATCTCCTGTTTTGCCAGATTTTCACTAAATTTGGATAAAACCTGCCCACATTTTTCCGATTAATGATACTCAGAGTAGGCGCAAATAATGGTCACTTTTAAAGGAAAGATAAAGTACATCAAATATAACCACACAAATCCATGACAGACAACTTACAGTTGTGCTGGTCCACGGATTCAGTTTAATTCTAAAGGTGGCAACACCGACATGAGTATATCACCATGTATGACACACATTACTAGAAAAGGTGGGATCACGTAAGCCATGTTCCGTGTAAACAAATGAGCATCACCTTTTATCAATTTCCCTTATGCGGCCATATATGGTCATACAAAGGAAGGTGTGTCTGGAATAAAATAATTCTATTGGATTGAACCTATTTGTTTACACTGCAAAGGCACCTTCTATACTTGTTCGTTGAAAGAAGGTAATTGATAAGAATTGCTTCTAATAACTGTGAAAAATGTGAAAAATTCTGACAGCCTCAAGGAACAGCGAATAACACAATAGAAAAGGCAATAACGTAATAATGTGATAGATGTAGATGTGTATCTCCCAAACGTCTGATTAAACGAGTACGTTGTTTTAACTATCGTCAGATAACGCTGCGGAAGTTGAGACAAAAAGTACACACAACTCAGATAGAAACATCTAACAGACTATAAATTAGTATCATTACTTTCAAATCAGAGCATCGTAAAAAAAAATTCTGTTCCTTTTTTTTGATGTATTATAAACTAACATGCTTGTATATTCAGGTAATATCATTTGAGTGCACACAGTTCACTCCAAGTTTAAGATCCTCTTGGGATTACTGTGTAGGAAAATTTTATCATAGTAAACAAAGGAACAAATGTGGAACTTGCGTGAAGTAGGTACCTCCCATTGTGAATCATCCTATCAGCATCTGTATCTCCCGTTGAGACGGAGAACAATCCAAATGTAATACAGCATTACGCGCTTTGGGAGAACAGGCCTAACTCTCCATGGGCTCTAACTGAAGCATGTCGAATAAGTTTAGTAAACCAATAACTTGATCCTCAGCATTCCAAATGGCAAAATATATTACTTACACCGAAAATTTGAGTTTGTCCTAAATTCCGTATTTTAGAATTGTCTCATTAGGAAAATATATTCTGAGTGGCCAAACTTTTTAAGGCAATCAACCCAATAACCTCTGAACTTTAAATCCATTTCTCGGTCATAACTTTCAGTGACACACAGCCCTCAGTGATACTTTTACCTTAAAGTGTCACTAATTAGTGCGATGTACAGATGACTTTGCCTAATTGAACTAATTGGACAAGAAGGCTGAATTTAGTAAAATCTCGATTGTTTATTCTCCTCTTTCGGAATGCGAAAACCATTCTTATATTTGTATTGTTAATCGGTCGAAAAATTCCTCCCGCAAACGTCAATTTAAAACAAACATATCCCTCACGTGCTTATCCCGAGGAACTTTACTTTTACCGAAGTACTTTTTCCTGTTCACCGCATCAGATCTGAACATGCTTCTGTGCTCTCAGTTATCACTTGAATCGCTCAGAGACTTATCACGCTTTCAAAGCTGAGAACTACTTTTTATGAATCAATCCTGTGTGTATTCCCTCCTTCAGACTACATATCCTTGTCAAGTCCCTAATATACCACTGACGTTTTTAATATCCAAATATCAGATAAGACAAGAGGAGTTCCTTCTGTGTTCACACGTACCGACAACGAGCCGGTCACCGATATTCGGCCCGCTAACATTTTTTTTAAAAAAATTTGGAGAACATAAGTCCCTTTTGTGGGGCCACTGATACCGGTTTTTGATTTCTGGTGATTTCTGCCCTGGGCTTCAAAGCCTGGATGGCTTTCTTGTTGGCATACTTTCTTCCTTGCACACTACTCCTCAGATTCACCTCTGATGCAGGGCCTGCTGACTGTATAAGAGGTCAGCATGGGCACCAAGCTTTTGTGATCCACACATTTGCAGACATGTCCACAAGCATTGATGGAGGTTCAGGGCTCAAACCTTCGACCATCTGTGTGACGAGCATGGCACTGTAAACCATTTGGCCACTATGGCTCGGCTTTTTAGTTTTTACATTATGTCAATGGTGACAGTTACTTTGATGGGTACAATGGGTCTGGAACCCATTTAGCTCAAATTTTTGTTCGAATTAGCTAAGTTTGTGCACGAAACTCCATTGGTTGCCATGACGGTGACGGGCTCGTTGTTGGTACGTGTGAACAACCCTTGAGTGTGAACCGAGGGAGTGGTTCAGTGAATTACCTCTGGTATTGCGTAAGTTTTTGTAATTGGGTTTTACGTAACGTTATTGCTTCAGTGCATCTCACGCGGCAATGATCAAATTTGTCTTCGGAATAATTTCAGCCCTACAGGTGTACTTGAGTGCTTCAAGTGAAGGAATCGGGAAATGATACCAAAACCATTCATAACTTAAGAATGAAAAGAAAATATTCGTTACATGTTTTGGTCATCAATCGCATTAAAAACGTTCATTTACGAATAGGACAGCTTGCGAAAGGAATAACAAATACATTAATGTTATTCTTCGGCACACCTGGCATCCGTACGTATTTACTGACACGTGATTACTCCTCAAGTCAGATCAGTGTATGCAACAGGTACTGAAACCCCCTGAAACGATAAGCTGTAGCATTTCTTTTCCCTTCAGATCATATTTTCCTAAATTTGAAATAAAAGTTTCCTTTAAATCATGGGCATTTCAGGAAACCAGCTCTGTTAAACACTTTGACTCACCTCTGTAATAGTAAACTCGAGTTGTCATTATCGATCTGTTTTTGAACAACGACGAAGGAAGCACCCATGTTCATTTAATTGAACAAAGACCGATGGTTCACTATCCTTTCCAAAAGACCCCTAACGAGATTCCTACATCTAATCCAATAAGTGTCTGAGTATATTAACCAATCATGTTCACTGCTCGTCGGTTATGTGGGGTGGAAATGACATTTAGATAATGTGTAAATTAAGTGCAAGGATTCCACAGCTAAGTGGACATACGGGAGGAATCTAATTTAATAGCAACGATCAGTTCCAAATGCATTCCTACATCTCTCAGTGAGATCTGAAGCCGTAATATGAAATCCGTGGCTTGCTCCTGTGTCTGTACATATGGATGGGCATTTCTATTTTAAAAATAAAAAGTCTGTGTGAATGTTCAGCTTGAGTTTGTGTTTGCTTTTGAGGTAATATTTGAGTTTCGCAAATGTGATGAATGAAAAATCGTCACTTTTACCAAAGCCAAGTAAATTCACAAAATGACAATTTAGCCATCATCACTATCAACATTTTTGGCACCAAAAATGTCAAAGGTGACAATGGTTAAATCGTCACTTTTCTGACAAGCAAAAAGTGATGATTTGTCATTTGTCACATTCACTTAACTCAAACAGTACCTCAAACGCAAACACAAACTCAACCCGAAAATATCCACAAAAGTCTAGACTAGTTCAAGGTACTTACACCTTGATGGATTCAGTATGAAGACCTGTACTTGATATTTGTCTCTTTGAAAGACACAGATCGGATTCAAATCAAGGTATTTACTACACAACCATTTAGTTTTTCACTGATTTCAAGTTTTATATGACAAAAGTTGAAAATTGAAGACAAGGATTCAGTGGAGAATTGACATATGTACACAAATGAAGGTTTAGATTTAAGTAATACACCAAAAGAAATTAACCAATTAAAACATTGCCACACAAAATTCTTCCCATATTGCCATTTTTATTTTCGATGTTTGAGATTCTTCTTGAATATAATTGGTAAAATAATTCGCCACTGAATGTACAGTTTATATTTTTAAATTTTGCCCTTAGAAACTAGAAAATCAAGAAAAAATTGGCAATGTAGTCAGAATCTTGATTTGAATTTGACCCACCGAAGACTGGATTCTGCAGAACATTTCAACGTTTACTAGTAATGCAGTTTTAAAGTCAGTACAAACATTAAAATGAAATTCTTTTTTTCGGTACCGCGCAACCGTTGTTTTCCATTTCTGTTTGGTTGAAGTTCCCATTTCTTCTTTTCACACTTTTCTACAGCTCACACAGTTAGAATTAGTTTTTACATTACATGTGCGAAAGCGTTAAGTTGCCAGGTATAAAAAGTTACCAATACTTAAAAGTGGCGTGGAAATTAGTCCTTGTCCGTTCTTGAGCAACAAGCTGATTATGTTCATGAGATTATGAAAATTCTGTGGAATTAGGACACTGAAATTCCACAAAAATGGGCCAATTCGATCCTCTGTTTCATATCTTGTAAATATGGTTTGAGCCTGGCAGGATTTTGATTGGATTGTGTTTTATTCCCTCTTTTCTCCTGTTCTGATCTGATGAATGTAATAGTCTGTGACACATTGAAAACGTTTTGACAGATATTTTTGGGCCTCTTATAATGTTGTCACATAGGAGTTCTTTTTCGATTGACAGAAATCACATCGAAAGAGGTTATCTTTTCTTATCATTTTTTGTGAGCCAATCAGCAAAAAGACTGACATCAAAATCTTTTCATGAACCAAGTGTGAAATCAGTGGATAGACGTGATTGGCACATTTTGGCGGGCAGCGACCACAGAATTATATGACACAACTTGAATCGTTTTTCCCACTAAAACAACCTGTCCATTTGCATGAACCTAAAACCCGTTCAGAACTGCAACTATCAGTCGTCTAATCAATCCCACACTCAAATTGATGAAATAGGGCGTAAAAAAATTCCAGCAACTAAAATAACTACGCCTCTTCTGAGAGTCCTCAAAAAGTGAAAGTAGCGTTTAGTGGACATCTCGGTTTGTTGCGACATACCCTCGAGGTAAGGTACCTAATTCTGCATTACGTAAATAAAGGGACCATCACGCACTAACATCAGACATGCCAAATTAGCATTTGTGAAAGGTTAAATGCCATGGAATTTGTTTTTCTTCATTAAGATATGGGGAGTTTTTCCGCGGAAACAACATCGTTACTGAGAAAATCACACAGTGTTAGATTTGGAGCTTTACATTTCCAAATAGAATACCTCCATTGCTGATGTCCAATAAAATTTATGGATGCGTGAGAACATAGAGAAACTAACTAAACATCTCCCTAAAAGTATTCTTCATTTAGTTTCTAACACCAGATTCTGTGACATTAGGATATTGTGCAGGTTTTCAACGTATATGTCTCCTCGTCTCCTTCAAAAATAGTTTGACTTGAATAGAAATATTATGATGAAAAATTTATAATGCAACAAGGCAACAAGGAATGTCGTTTGAAATTCCTGACAAGATTCTATTTTATTATGTAAAAATAAGCTTACGCTCTTTAATCTAACTACAGCAAAGCATTCTCCATAAGTAATTTTAATCTACTTCAAAACGTTACTTCTTATGACAACATTTACAGAAGCATCCCTCTGTGTACCCTTTTAAAGCTGGAACACATAATCATCAATGAGCGACTTAAAGCTTTCAACTCCACTACCTGTAGCAATGTGAACGAGTACCGTGGAAACTTTAATGAGCAAGCTTTTATTGCGAAGGAAAAACTCAATTGATAATCTGTAATACGACTAGTCACCGCCCGTGCTTTGTATGAGTGGCATGTGGGAGATCCCCTTCATGCGCCATATTGTTGATTATATCCTGCTTCCACAGATTCCTCTAACAGGAGCCTCATTTCGTGTATTTCTGCCACATCACTAGCAGGAACTGTTCGGACACACAGATACACATTAACATTTTTATTAGTACATGAGATTTGTAAGCAGACAACTTTGAGTAGGCTTTGACAGGCATTTTTGATAAATTTAAAGACCGAAGAGTCCATTTTAGAATGTTTTGTCAATATCTAATTAGTGGCTTTCATTCATCTGGTAGATGAGTTCGGATCCATTGGGTATAAACGTCATTGCATGCACAGGCAAAGAGTGTCAGTACATCAGACAAAACTTTATTTTCCTTCGACTTTTTTGTGAGCTTCAAGTTTGGTTAACCAAATAAAAGTAATCACTGCCTTTTTTGGGAATCACATCGCCAATACAGTTTGCAATAACCAGCCATTGATACTGGTAAGCTTACCTCGCTGATTTCAATCATTATAAATGATTATTGTAAATTCCTAACTCGTTCAATTCAAGGACAGCACACCACAAAGTTTCACAACACAGAACTTTGCCGGAAAGTCGAGTTTTCCCTAAATAGAGATGCATTCTGTAGAATCCCACTGTGCACTTTTCTTGGATTTTTTTTGAATTTTTTGGAATCAATAGAGCATAACTACAGAAGATCTACAGGTCTTGTGACTTCCAGCAAATAGGAAATTAGCTCAGACAGTAGCATGCAGGGCATTAAAACCAGAGGCCTGAGTTTCAATTCCCACTTGGGGAAACATTTTGCTGCTGCTTTTGTTTGTTTCCTCGTGATTCTGTAGAATCTGCAGAATGCATCTCCATTCAGGAAAACTCAAGTATGTCCATAAATTGGATAGGGAAAGGCCAATAAACAATGAAATCTAAGAGGTTAGCTTTTGGGTAGTCATCTTTTTCTCGACTTATTTTGCAGGACCAAGGCGGGGAGGCATGATAATCTTGCTCCTCCTGGAGCCATTATTCATTTACTGCGATGAACCCACATGCTAGAATAAGAAAAAATAGAAAAGATGTCCATTCAAACGCATTCGCGAATGGCATTTTAGGAAATCGTATTGTAGTTAATTGTTGTCTACAACTTTGCGAGAGATATGTATGAAAAGTTCGCTTATTAATTTGCTCGCAGCCACCTGAGAACACTCCACTCTACGTCTTCCCTCTTGAGCCACGTTCCGTATGTCGTAACCTGCCAATTTACTCGCAGTAATCGCGATCATTCCATTTAGCTCCGCTTAGGGCTCGCTCACACTGTGCGTTTTTTTCTTCTGACTGAGACTGCGATTTGTCTTTGCTTATAATGGGCATAATAGAAGTTGGTAATGTTGTCACAGTCTCAGAGTCTGAACACTTCCATTGAGCTCTGTACAACAATTTGTTGCGATAAGGAGAATCACAGTCGCAATCAGAAAAAAAATTAGGGCTCGTTCGCACTGTACGATTTTTTCTGATTGCGATTGTGATTCTTCTTATTGCTGCAATTGAGTTCTACAGGACTCAATGGAAGAGCTCGCACTATGCGATTGTGACAACATCCCCAACTCCTATGTAGCCCATAATAAGCAGAAACAAATCGCAGTCGCAAACAGAAAAAATCGTTCAGTATGAATGAACCTTTATCATTAGAGGATTTGTCGTTGTAACGCCTTCGTGTAATATGATGACCTGTCACGGAGTGTCGGGTTTGGGCGGATGTGATTATTGCAGTAAGTGCCCGTCGGTTCAGCTTATTGTTCATTCATAGACATCTCCGTGAAAGTCTTCGGGACTAAAACCTCGTCTGATGTCTGCATGAACCGAGCCACACGCCTTGCCTATTGACTCAGCCGAACTTATTATCAGACTAACTTGGTAATTATCGGTACTTTTCGTAAATGCATCTCCAGCCTAATTAGACCACGGTTACGGCTTTGTGCTCTGAAAATCAAATCTGAATATTTCGGTCAATATTGTACCTATTAAACAGAACTACAAACAAATATTATCCTTGTGAAACTGTTCAGTTCTCAAAATGTAAATTCTGAGGCTCATCCCGAGACCAGGAGATTACTGATATAAGCTTCTTCACTGATTCACTGAGTGGTTATGCTTTATAAAATACGCTTATCTGCTATAAAGTAGCTATACTCATGAAACGAATTTCAGTTAAAGTTCTAGCATGGTTTTTTTTATTGCTACGTGGTAAGTTTAGCAGCGTTGAAGAACTGCCGGGAGCTAATGATGAAATTCACACCTTCCGAGGTTCTCATTTAATTAAGTTTGAGAAAGATAATGTTGTCTTAGTGCGGATTAAATTTGCGAGTAATTGCTGACGAGGCGGAGTGGATATTAAAGTCTTTGAGAATTCTACGACAGCGACGTGACAAATCAGCTTCATATCATTGACGGAGTCGCTTAAAAGTAGATTGCCATGTGAGATTGTGTCTGGTAATATTTTAATTATCATTTCCCCCTTTTCAAACTTTTTCAAAACCATACAATGTGGTCGGGTTATTATGCCTCTGTCGAGCGTGATCTGCAATCCGAGAAGTGTTGTAAAGACACGGATGACACAATATGTAGCTTGAAAACCAGTGGAAAACCACTACCAGGAAACCAATCAGACGCAGATTGTTTTTCACAAATTAAAAGAAAATTATAAAAAGTAAAGTAAAAATATGTGATGCACGTTGCAGAGGCAATGATGTAGCTTAGCGACATCTAGAGATCTTCCTGCCAAGAACAAATGATGAAGCATTGGAGCAGGTGTAACTTTAGAGATGACTCTAGGGATTGGAGCACGCAGGGGGATGATTACGCAAGAAAGGAGGTTTACATGCAAATTATTCACTCGGGTCTTAAACTTAAAGAAGTCACCAAAATAAGAGTGCAGTTTGTACATGAACAATTCATAAAGATAACAACAAAACATTCAGTTGTTTCAGCATTATCTCTAATTAAAAATTTGTGTGTCTTGGTCAAACAAAGATTTTGACAATTTTATGTACAGCTTTCTTGACATTTGTCTCATCCAACGAAAGCCAAAGTAAACAGCTCAATGTAAACTTCCACTACAGTCTACTGCAAACATCACTCAAGAAATGTGACCTCTTGAGAATGAAACCTCTCGTTCGTCAGTTGTAAAAAATCAAACCAATTAGACCAGTTCGTTACTGATGATACTAGTTCCATAAGAGTTTCCAGATTCTGCTTAGCCGTCTGTTTCAATCCTAATTTGCCAATATCATTGTATTCGTCGGAAAATGGTCCAGTTTTTGTGTTTCTCAACGTGCTTCGTCCTTGGCTCTATTAATTAGTCCGATACACACTGATTCCATTCTTAGAATTGTACAGGGATCGAACGCCTACTAAATCTTCAATAACTTTTTCCATCAACAAGAAATAATTATAAAGGCGAGAAGCGGGGCAATTGTTTCCATCAGAAATACCATATGAAATTGATACTGATTGACAGAGAGAAGGTTCAATAAATAGTGGCAAAAACTATGAATCCAGTGAAAAGTGATCTCAGCATTGAGCAGGGTCGGTACCTCTTTTTTTTCAACTCAGTAATTGTAGTCAAGTAATACTTTATGTAACTTACTGAGGGATGACGCATGATTTCAGATTTCATCGGATAGATACCAGTAAAAGAAATCTATATCAATTCAAGGTTCACCTATACTAAACTTGAACATCTGTCAAAGACTAACTAAAACCTGTAATCAGTTTGCGCAAAAAATGGACTCATTCCAGTAGTTTTCTTCTGAAAGAAACTCCTCGGTCCAAATTGTACAACAAGAGATTTACAGTTGAAACGGTCTGAATCAGAATGACTCAGTAAAGATGCACGGTTACCGCCTACTCACTGAAGAAATCCAACGACATCAAGAAATGTATGTTAATGAACTTACTTACCTAGCATTGAAATACGTTTCAATATGAGATTAGTTATCCCGATGTCTGTGGATTTCTCCAAATGTCAATAAAGCCACGGGAAGGACAATTTGTCAGTAAAGATGCGCCGATACCGGAAGGACAGATGGAACTTGACATTGGACTTTTTCCTAAATGGAGTGAAACTTTCATTGAATTCAGTGAATTCAGCAAATTGAATGAATCTGATAAATCACCGAGGTTTGAATTGGCATCATTTTCAAAATCCTCTCTGTTAACCATGTCTTCCTGGCACTGAAGTAACATGCTGGTCCCTTACACAAGGAATATTAGGTTAGAATCATTTTTGTTCATTTTTTATCAATTATAAAGGTTCTGTAGATTCACCATAATTCTATTTGGAAAAACCAACAGTATGTTGAAGTTGAAAATTGACCAAAACTTAGTGGTGTTCAGTTTTTGTTACAACTCTCTAGTTGACTCTGTCAGTGATGGCAGCCACTTTTGTGATTTCTGGTAATGGCTGCCATCCCAGATGGCCAACAGCATGTTGAAGTTGAAGATTGACCCAAACTGAGAGGAGTTGAGTTTTTATTGCAAGTCTCTATGTTGAATATCTTCATGATGGCAGCCACTTTTGTAAATTCTGATAATGGTTGATATCCAAAATGACTGACAACATGTTGAAGTTTAAGATTGACCCAAACTTATTCAGTTTTTGTTGCAAGCTGTAAACCAATAAGGTTACTCTCTTATATGAGTCACAATAATTGGTGAAAATTAGCTTGAAAAAAAAGCAGCTGGAGGAAGAGTTTTTGGAGTGAAATGAATGACAACACATTCAGTGTCCTGATTTGGGAGGATATTTACTTTCCTGTCTTCTTGTTTGCCATAGATTCAGAAGCTCGTCCTTAAACGAGTTCTATTTCCAGGACCTGGGACTAAGAAATTAAAAGTCGTTGAGATAAAACAGATATCGTCATAAAAGTTCATATTTAGTGAAATAATTGCAAGTTTAATTGAGTCATTTACATCTAAATTTGAATTTTCTGGAGACGGAAGAAGTGTCTTTCATGTGAGTGTGCACCGTTTTAATTGAAGTTTGATTACCCAATTAGAGCATGTGCCGATTCTACAAGAAGCGAATATCACTCTTTCAGTAAATTAGATATTTGCAAATTTATTGCTTCTCCGAGAGCGTGAAAAATCACACGCGGGAAAACTTCCATAGCGGCGAAGGGAGAGAGTTGATGAATATTTATTTGAGAATTAAAAAGATAAGAAGTCCCTGGATAAAAACTGCACTCCGAATAGGACTTCCAGACCAAGGTTAAATTTTTGTGGTTAAAAGATAATTTAGGGATTATTAGCCCAAACTCCCCATGTTCTCTTCTCCAAAGAAAGAATACAACCAGACTGTTTGCTTATTAATCGCACAAAGCAGTTTCCAACAATACTTGTACAGGAAACCACATTTAATGAACCCATTTACGAGCTTTTTCTCTATGAATCTTTTGTTAAATTTGTTTAGTCAGGCTAATGTTGCAAACTATCAGAAACATTGAACTTGTGCTTCACAAATACTTCAACTTCAAGTTGACTGGCAATTCTTAGCTCGTTTGGACTAACTGGTAGTTGACTGAAATGCTGGGCGCAACTGTTTCCGATTACAATTCTACATTTCCGCTATTACTTCCTGGCCATTTGTCCAGCAGATTTTAAGTCCAAGTAAGCTTATTGCTGTCTCGTTAGAGTCAGCATAGTGGTTTAAATGGTTGTCACGGAGGTTTTTGGGACAAACATTTGGCAGTTTTATGATAATTAGGCCTACTTCAAGCTGCAGTCATTAGTGGGAATATGTTTACACAGAATGCAATCATGATGTCACAAGCCAGCAATTGTGAATGTCCAATGATGCACCATCATTTTTGGTGGCTCGTTAGAGTCACCTTAGTGGTTGATTGACGGCTTTTGCTCTGAAATTTTGGGCCCGTGGTGGGGACCTACGAAGCCCTTTTGTTGCTTAGTGACTGTACATGGGGATGATGGTTCTATTTGCAGGTAGTGGGGACACCTAACCACTATATGTTGTAATCAAACTTTTTGTTGCTGCAGGTGGTGGGGACACTAAAACCTAGTATACAATACGCTTTGCTCCCCTTCGCCCCCCAGGGAGCGAAGGGAGTGAACGAGCCACCTGGTGAAACTTTTCACAACCTAATATTTTATTTTTTACGGATCAAGTGTCAGAGTCATTCACAAAATACGGTACTAATTTCAAAATTTACGGTTGTTTATGCTTATTTTTAACCGGATCAAAATGATCCAGTTTATTCCACAACGTTTTCCGTTACCAATCACCGAACCCAGTAAACCGTCCTTGACGAACGGGGCCTCAGCCAGAAATCAAAATCCTCCAATATGTCAACAGAGATCAATATATCAAGATCAAAGCTCTGCTCAAAATCAATCAGAGAAACTTTGATTTCTTTTTGAAAAAGAAACCAGATATTGATTTCGCAAAGGTCACACATTGTCATCTGAGATAGTTTTCTATTTTAGGTATTGAATTTAAACTTAAAATTTTAAATTAACTGTTTCAGAGCCTTCAGAAATCAGAAGGAGTCCCCTGCCTCCTATTGGCCAGAAATCACCGGAACCGGATACGGGCTATACGCCATCTGGTGATGTCGCCACTTCTCGTCAGCCAATCAGATTACCGGACATTCCTATTGTTCTCATGATGGGTAAGTAAAGGAAAGCTTAGGCAACGTACACTTTCGTGCTTCAAAAATCTTAGCCAGATCGTTTGAGACCAGCGCCGAAATATCAAACTGTCTAAATTTAAAACCTTGCTACACTTCGCGACATTGTCAGCATTTTTCTAAACTTTCCAAAATGCGTCCAGTGCCATACCATAGTTCTGCCCATACGTAAATTAGAAGATTCAAAGTGCCCTTAGCGAAAATGTTGATGCTGATAGTAAGTAACAAAAAGCCTTTAATTTGACTGGTACACCTGCCTATGTTACAGGTGGACCGGGTAGCGGGCGTGCGGCACACAGCACAAGGCTGGTGGAGAGATACCCTGGGTGGGTACACCTCTCTATGGGTGGAATCCTGCGGGAGAAGATCATGAGCGAGGGGTCCGCAAGCGACAAGTGGGACATGGTGAGCACCCTGGTGCAGCGCGGAGAGATGGCGCCACAGGTACGTGCGTCTCCATGGTTACAGTAATAATAGTGATTTCCGAGTGCTACAACGTAAACATCTGACTTGACGTGTGAAAAAAATATGAAACAACATCACTGAATTTTACGTCAGATCGTATTTTGTTACGTTTTCTTGATCTGAGAATAAGATTGTATAATTTTCATCGTGACTATTCATGAAGTATTCTTGTCAGTTTCAACGCCAAGGAATCTTTCAAAAACGTTTCTCCAAATGTCGAAACCCTTTGATTATTCGTCATGATCAATATTTTAAACGTTTTTAAACGGAGGCTATTTAAGGCTTTTTCACACAGTGTAACATTTGTAGTATCAAACAGACTTGGAGTACACTTGCACTGAGCGAAAGTGAAAATTAAAAAAAAAACAAGAAAGTCCTCCTGCGTGAACGCAAGAGGCATACCGCCCGCCACGTAGCAAGTGCTCGCTGTGTTGTCCTATCCCGGGGGGGGGAGGGGGGTTACCTGGGCTGAGTACCCCCTCCCCTAGCTGTGGGACTGAGTACCCCTGCCCCAGCTGTGGGATTGAGTACCCCCTACCCCAGCTGTGGGACTGAGTACCTCCCTGACTGTGGGACTGAGTACCCCCCCCCCAGCTGTGGGACTGAGTACCCCTGGCTGTGGTCCAGAGTATCCCCCCAGCTGTGGGCCTGAGTACCCGTAAACCTCCCCCTGGGCCAGACCCCACTGGTCATGTGTATGATCTGAGTACCCCCACTGCTGGACAGACCCCCACAGACCCCCCTGGCTATGTGTATGATCTGAGTACCCCCACTGTGAACAGACAGACACCTGTGAAAACAGTACCTTCCCGTCGTACTACGTACCCGGGCGGTAATAATAGAAGCTTCTAATTTTGACACTACCTACACACAAGCAGCAAGTGAGCTTGACGATAGTTTCTGTTACACTGCACTATCCTTCTACTAACTTGTTAAAAGCTGAGAACCCGACTCTCTTTCTACTTCATTTACCAATTAACTACAAACTGACGGTTGCGACGCATCCAAGAGAAAATGGCTGCGAATATCTTCAGAATAACGAAACTAACTAACATAATATCGTTAATGACCACTCTGTGGCTAAAGCCATTCAGACGATGTTAATGTAGAATTAACAAGGTCCCCCTCAAAAAAAAGGTCCCCTGCATGACTAATCACAAAGTCAAAATAACCCTTTCAAAAGCTGAGTCCAAAACTGCCTAAATCCAAAATGTCCATGGTCTTTTTTTGGGAGGGAAGGGGGGGGGGGTGTTGCCAAGTCCAAAAGTGCCTAAATCCCAATCTTTTAACTTTTTTATTTTGGGGAAGGGGCGGGGTAAGGTTTGTTGACCTAACTTTTGTTGCCGAGTCCAAAACTACCTAAATCTCGAAATCCCATATTTTGGCGGGGAGGCGGGTGTTAATAATTGAAATCACGTGACACAAGTGAAACAAATCGGAGGCTAATTTACAAAGACGCTTATCGGAGCTGAGGCAACCATTGCTTTCGAAATTTAAAGGAGAAATCGAGAACATTTTGGAAAGAAAAGTCCATCCAGTTTCTTTTCACGGAATCAAATGTTTTTTAGAACACTTGATACACCTGCTTTAAAAACTAAAATAAAATTTCGTTCACAATTGTTTATACTCACGCTTCCATCCTGACATCGGGCAGTGTCCTGTTGATGGAGATCATGTCAGAAGCCATAAGGTTAAACTGGTTGATCTTAAACTTCTCCTTCATATCTGCTTCTTGTGCTTTTGGTATGACCACTGCTTTACCCATTTCCCCGGGTCCCTCTGGTGGTTTACCTTGTAATACTGAAAGTAAAATGATCACGTGATGTTGGTACTGTTTTTATCAAGATTTGTAATGTGTGGGTAAAAAAGAAAAAGTTCATTTGGTGAAGAGAATTTGATGATGACCTCGGAAGGACCAGCAGCCAAAAGCAATCAGAGGAAATGTTTCAGGTTGGAAAGTTTGATTTTGCGAAGAATGGGAATTTTTGAAAAATTGGTTGCTTCAGACATCTGGGCGATGTTTTTTTTAAAGGTTTGGTGGGACTGTTGCCGTTTTCAAATTGTCTCCCAATTGTCTGAGCCAGTTCTTGATATGTATCCTCCATTGTAGAAAATAGTTATTCTTTCAACGCAATCCTCTTTTTAATATGCTATTCACAGAAGATAAGTGCAGTTAAAACGAGTAAAACAACATTCAAAGTATTTCTTGTGCTTCTTACTTTATGTACAATATCCGTGTAGCATACATTCATGACACTTATTTCTGCAGCTTTTTGTTTCACTAACAACTACATCTCCAAGCCATTTTATAAGCCATGCCAAAGCATGGGTCATACAAACGCAAGAGTAATTATTTTGTACTCGAAAGTTTATTAACCGCGATGTAGCCAGATCCTTCGACTGACATTAAAAAAAAACGATTTGTAAATGAAAATCTTTTGGACAAAGGAAAAACAACTGAAATATTCAATTCCCGAGTGTATTCAATGTCGGCGAACAAAATGGGCCTTTGAATCTAAGACTATGTGGGGTAAAGAAACATCCTAGAAACTTAGGAATCCTGTGGGAAGAATTTAGAAATTTGAGGAACTACACTAAAAATGTAAATGGACAAGTTGGTAAAAGACATCCCTTTTCCCTAACACTACGCACACCAATAGATATGTGTGTATATTTTGGACAAAGATACATGATTAAGTTTTTAAGTTACAGTAAGTATTTCAACTGGTTCCATCCAAAAGCATCTAATTGATTTTGTCCTCTCGTTAAGCTTCTCGTGGGTTTCAATTTGCCGAAAATAGAAGCAGGGTTCAAGTGGCAGCCCCTATTTAAGCTCAACACCACATATATGTCTAATAAATGTAGTATGTATATACTTTTCACGTATTTATAGACATACAACAACCGGGTACAGTTTATAGCCATGGAAATAATAGAGTGAACTAAAAATAAGAGTTAGTAGTACACAGAGCATCGAAGAATCGAAACTTAATTGTAACTGAACTGAGTTTAGTAGTCTAGTCATGTTTTATGGTCAGCAGCATCAGGAGGTTTGCACATCATATCTTACTCTTTTCATTTACCTTTCTTACCCAGGACTTCATCTTGTTTTTTAATTCTCTCAACTATTTTGTCAAGTTTTGATTTTGCCTTTGTTTTGGGTTTGATATCATTTTCTGTTGCTGAAATATACGAACATGCAAATTACACAGTAATTTTATCAGAGAAACTGCAGATGCAAAAAAAAAAAAAAAAACGAACTTCATTTATTAAAGAACATTGGCTGATCTAAATGAACTGGAAAGAAAATGATGAAAACCTTACAGGCAAAGGAATATTGTTTCAAATGGATCACATAAAGCTTTCAGGGTACAACAAGTTTGAAAAAAAGAGTAAAACAACACAAAAAGTATGATTAAAGAATTATAATTTGCTTGATAAAAATCTTTTATTCCAGAGCAAAAATTCAGTAATTGATTGGAGTGCATTTTCTTCACAGTAGATGGGGTGTCTGCGGAGAAGATTGAAAACGGACAGCGACAATGACTCGATAAAACATCAATGCATTCAGAAGCGCAGGAACGAACCCTACGCGATTTGCCTTTTGCAATGTTAAAAGCATTAACAGCACATCAATATCACCCGACAATTCTTCCTCTAGATGAAATGATTCGCCTGGACTACAGTAGTGAATAAAACATAAAAGAAGCAGAAAAGCTTTTACTTTGTTAGAGACTTTTTACAACAAAGTCGGTCTGACATGTGGACAATCTACCCACTTCCCGATGTCTTAGATCACTGCACCTTGCCAGGACCGCCTTACTTCCTTAACTTGCACTTGATTAGATTGAATGGGAAAAAGAAAAACTTTCTTTCACAGTTTGATTAGGTTAACTTTAGAGGCAGGATAAGTGCTACTGAAAAGTGGAAACCCCAAATAAATGAAGCTCTTCAAATTGAAAGTGGCATTCGAGGGGACTTGCATCTTCTGCTTGAAACTTGTCGCTTCTGTGACGAATACTGAATCATCTGGAAGACACGCTATTAAATATGGTTTCGGTTGTTTTTAGAGACTTTTATTTTCTTCACAATTTGTTCAAATTAACAATTAAGTTGTCACTCCCAATTGCTTCTCTCAGGTGATCATGATGATCTTTTGGATTCCCCGATAACTTCTTAAATTCAATGTGAATGTTGCTGAGACACAAAACAACAACTCAACTAACAGTAAGCCATCACTTGACGCATTATGTTACTATCAATTGATTATAAATCTGTTCATGACACAAGCCTTTAAAAGCCTCGTTTGTCATCATTGTTGTTCGCCAAACGTGTTTAATTTCACGTCGGTATGGCTTGCATTATGAGTAATTGTCGACCAATAAAATACCAATACCGTAAACAGAGAGTATAAAGTAGGGAGAGCTGTCGCATCCTATATTTCTATGTTATGCAGCAGCAGAGTTATTTGCGTGTTCCACATAGCGTCACTCATAGCTGCTGGCCAATTTGTGTATTCCACCAAAATATGCAAACAATTATTTAAACGAACTTACCTTCAGAAAATCATTTTTTTCAATGAAGTAGTGACAGGTCTTCCATAAATCTCTTTAGTCTAAGGTAGGCAGATAACTAGGCTGTATGATGGGACCATTTTTTGGGGTGGGGGGAGGTGTGACACACATAAGGTAGTGCCGCAGGCCATCAAAAAAATAGTTGTGTTTTTCAGCACATTCGTAACAGCTTAAAGGATACTCAGGATTTACTCATTTGATTTACAGCTTAGATTTATATCTAAATGGGGCCAAGGGATTAGATCTTGATCCACAGCTTAGATCTAGATCTAAACACAGCTGAGGGATTAGATCTAGATCCACAGCTTAGATCTAGATTTAAATGTGGCAGAGGATTAGATCTAGATCCACAGCTTAGATCTAGATCTAAATACAGCTGAGGGATTAGATCTAGATATACAGCTTAGATCTAGATTTAAACACAGCTGAGGGACTAGATCTAGATCCACAGCTTAGATCTAGATCTAATCCCTTGGCTGTGTTTAGATCTAGATAAAAGTTGTGGACCTAGATCTAATCTCTCTGCTGTTTAAATCTAGATTTAACCTGTGGATGTAGATCTAATCCCTCAGCTGTGTTTAGATCTAGATCTAACCTGTGGATCTAGATCTAATCCCTCAGCTGTGTTTAGATCTAGATCTAAGCTGTAGATCTAGATCTAATCCCTCAGCT
>JBCAUG010134216.1:0-20903 GCA_038406175.1 Haplosyllis leylae | reverse complement strand
TAAATATTATTGGAAATATACCTGGAATTTTCTTGAAAAAACCTGGAAAAATCATGGAAATATCATGGAATTTTGTCTGTCTGGAAATGTGGGAACCCTGCATCATTCAGAACAAGCGTCAACGCTGATGTTCTATGAGCATAGCCTAAAAACAGATGGCAAATACCAGCTTAAAAAGACTGGAAATAATTATGTGCATTGCGAAACAGAATTACGGATTATGTAGCGGAAGGACACAGCTTTACGTGACGTCTAAACGTTGATATCACCACCGCTTATTGTACAGGAACTAAAAACCAAACAGCTAAATAATGTACAGAAAATTAAAAACAAAACAGCAGAATAAAAGAAAGACAGCTGAATAAAGAGTGGCTGCATTACGGAAGAGGAATATGTAACAACAACAAGGAACTGTATTACGTTAGAAGTTTGACATTTACATTCGGATCAATACGTTACAGCACAGAGACGGAATAAAAACTCGTTTCAGTTTCTTCGCTCTCTCCGTCTCTTAAATTCCGTCTGTACATGTACAGCTGCAGGAGAATTAAGTGTTCTGTCCTTCCGCTGTTGCTGTTTATTCTGCTGCAGAGGATGATGCCAGATTTGTCTGCAGTTGTAGAATGCAAGTCATACGGTGCCTGTCTTTTGTGTTTGAATTTCACAAGGAAAGCCTCTACTGAAACTAGTAACACCCGTTTAGCAGCCACTCTTTATTTACGATGCACAATAATTTGATTAGCTCAGATAATGACGCGTTTGTTGCAGTGATTAATGGTAGATCTGCACGTAGCATTGCTGCTGATCGAGTATTGAAAAAAATACGGTCGAACCCCCTTTTAGCAGTCCACAAGTGGATAAAAATGTTGTGGCCTTAAAAAGCAGGTCATTTTCCCAAAACAGGTCGTTTTCCCAAAACTGCCTACAAACAAGACAGACAAACGGCAGACGATTGCCCTGGTTCTTCTCTGGTGGGATGAATGGGGCAGGGTCAGGAGGGGCCTGGTCCTTCCGGGGGTGAGGAGGTCCATTTCGTGTAGGGGCCTAGGCCGCCCGTGCTGGTCCTTCCCAATGGACTGTGAACAGATTGACAGACACGACTGAAAACATTACCTTCCCGTTTACTACTCACAGGGGCGGTAACCATGAGGTAAATTGCCGAACTGGATATGTGAGTGATTGAAAACAAGAATATTAACGAAGCATCCTATCCTAAACGTAGCCGCATCTGTTCGCAACCAGTCAATAGTTGTAGGGTCCCGTTCGTTGTCCTCATCGGAAGATAACACGATACAATCGTAGATCTACTTCAGTCATGTCCAGTTTTTAGTTCATTCTTGTTTGGCATGTCTTGGCACGTAACCGTTAAATACAACACCACAAAGGCAGTTACGCTTGTGACTGTTGTGCGAATCACTTATTTCTACGTAGACAAGTT
The DNA here is from genome assembly GCA_038406175.1 of Haplosyllis leylae. Classification (NCBI taxonomy): domain Eukaryota; kingdom Metazoa; phylum Annelida; class Polychaeta; order Phyllodocida; family Syllidae; genus Haplosyllis; species Haplosyllis leylae. The sequence goes on along the minus strand of JBCAUG010134216.1, from coordinate 19,465 downwards.
GTCAGAAGTACTACACTTAGTACGAGGAATGGTGATGTTTTCACAGCTGGTTGTCTGTCTGTCCGCCCCCCCCCCATCCCGCAAGGTAGGTCGGGGACGCTCCGCCCTGCGAGATGTGGTCTAGCATGTTGAACAGATCTGGAATGATTTGGGGGGGGGGGGGCGTAGTCAGTAATGCCTCGTAATGTTATGGGAGGCTTTGTGTCCTTTTCATAAATTGTAAAAAGTGCATTTACACTGAAAAGAAAATGAGCGCAAAAGTACATTTTCTTTGATGTTTGCTGCTATTGTATGTTAGGGTCCGTTTACACCAAGCTTCAGCTTCAACACAGAGTCAATGACGCTTGTGACATAACTCTCATTGAAATCAATGGAAAGAAATAGAGTCACTCCAGAATGGGATTGTAACCCATTTTAAAGTGACTCCATTCTTTTCAATGACAGCTATGTTGCAAGTGTCATGGCAGCGTTGAGTCTGGGTTGACACTCAGGCTTGGTGTAAACAGGCCTTACACTTGTAATTGAAATCGCTCTTGTTAGTGATTTCGCTTTGCGTTCGCCGTCGCTGTGTGTGAACAAATCTTTTCGTGTGTCACTTGTTACTGATGATCCGTCTCTCTATCCCACAGATACGGTTACAACTATGGGACACGGCGGGACAGGAACGATTCCGGAGTCTAATACCCAGTTATATACGTGACTCATCGGTAGCTGTAGTAGTATACGACATCACTAGTAAGTTACTAGATGCTCTTTATGGTAGTAATATACCCCATCACTAGTAAGTTACTAGATATTCTATATGGTAATAGTATATGACATCACTAGTAAGTTACTAGATACTCTGCATTGTAATGATAAACAATGTCACCAGTAGAGGCTCTCTATGGTAGTAGTATATGACATCACGAGTAAGTTACTAGAGTCTCTTTATGGTAGTAATATATGACATCACTAGTAAGTTACTAGGTAATCTATATGGTAGTAGTATACAACATCACTAGTACATTACTAGACACTCTCTATGGGTAGTAGTATATGACATCACTAGTAAGTTACTAGAGGCTCTTTATGGTAGTAATATACGACATCACTAGTAAGTTACTAGATAATCTATATGGTAGTAATATAAAACATCACTAGTAAGTTACTAGATACACATTAGCACATACAACTTCGCCAGTAAGTTGCCAGATACTCACTATGGTAGTGTATAACATTTCCAGTAAGTTACTAGACAGTCAAAGTGTAGTAGATACATCGCTAGACACTCTTTGGTACTAGTACATGATATGCAAGTTACTAAATACCCTCTGCCAGTATACAACATCACTAGTAGTAAGTTTTTGCGGTATGCCAATTAAATAATGTTTCTCTTATTCCAGATGCTAATTCCTTTCAACAAACGTCCAAATGGATTGATGACGTTAGGACAGAGAGAGGAAGTGACGTCATTATCATGTTAGTAGGAAACAAAACAGACTTGTCGGACAAAAGGTCAGTTACTTTCCTGTGTATTCGTAAACATCAGCATAAAATTCACTGAATGAAAGTCCTCCGTTTCATCCACTGTTAGAGAGACCGGGACGATGACTGGGACAAATGAAAACTATGGCTTGTTCACATACGCTGAGACGGATGCGGGTACGGGACCCTCTCCCAGGGGAAATCCCCCAGATCCATCAATGGTTACAGTTGTTCTATGCAGAAAGTTCACACTGCATAGAAACGGTAGGCCTTACACGGAGCTGATTGGTCACCTAATTGCGATAAAAAAGCCAGAATATTTGCGACAGGGCCCCGTCCCCGGACATGGATCCGTGTGTGTGTGAATGAGCCAACGGGTCCGTCTCCCTGTCTCACACCAGTGTGGATGTAAAGACATTGTACCTTGTAGCCTGATAGGTGTACACCTTTTCATGGTACACCATCTTCCGCATCTACGTACTGACACAATATTCATTGAATACATTTTGTTTCAGACAAGTATCAACAGAGGAAGGCGAGAGGAAAGCAAAAGAGTTAAATGTGATGTTTATAGAAACCAGTGCAAAAGCCGGTTACAATGTCAAACAGGTTTGTAGTGTGATGTTTATAGAAACCAGTTCAAAAGCCGGTTACAATGTCAAACAGGTTTGTATGTGATGTTTATAGAAACCAGCACCAAAGCCGGTTACAGTGTCAGGTTTGTACGTGATGTTTGTAGAAACCAGCACCAAAGTCGGTTACAGTGTCAAACAGGTTTGTATGTGATGTTTGTAGAAACCAGCGCGAAAGCCGGTTACAATGTCAAACAGGTTTGTAGTGTGATGTTTATAGAAACCAGCACCAAAACCGGTTAAAGTGTCAAACAGGTTTGTATGTGATGTTTGTAGAAACCCGTGCGAAAGCCGGTTACAGTGTCAAACAGGTTTTTAGTTACCTACCGGTTATGCGAGTGTTAATACTGACGACACCTATACAGGTGTAATTACGCGGCACAGATTTCCTACATTGTCTTCCTGAAACGAAATAAATAAAATTTCATTTCAAAATATTTTAAGTAAAGTACCATTTTAGTAAAGATACATGATTCAGATAAAAATATCCAAACCTGACGTTTAGCCTGCAGATAAATGCAATCACATCAGCCGGTTACCATGGTATTTTGTCCTGACAACGTGCTGTTGTTGTTTGCAGTTATTCCGACGAGTAGCGGCAGCATTACCCGGTATGGAGCAGACGGAGAAGAAACCCGAGGACAGTATCCTTTTCTACAACGTCCGTGCGTCAACAGTGGAACCTCAATTCTACGGCCACATTGGGAAACGAATGTGGTTCTCCGTGATTGGGAGGGTAGCTTGTAGGAAACTAGTTCACGTGTCGTGGCCGTAAAAACGAGGTTCAACTGTACCGTGTAAGTAATGTGTACTGGCGTAGGTTTCCGTGGCGTTCTGGCGTTGAACCGTAACAGAAATGGCGTAGCGTCATGAAATTCGTGTGAAACGCCAGAAAACGTCTTTTTAGAAGTAACACCATAATGAATCGTTTTTATGACGTAATGTTCTCCAAGCGGAAGTGAACGTCCATGTTCATCCAAGTCAGGTTGGTTTTAGTGAAGCATGATGGGAAATAATCCAAACAGAGTAATAATCGAACTCCTAACCATTCGAGCTAAACTGCGACTCGGTAGGGAGGTGGGGAGTGGGCTGCTCACAGTGAGGAACATTTAACTCAGAATAAGATCTTATAACCTAGCTTAACCTTAGAGAGTGATTTGATTTGATGTGACTGACAAACTGGCAGTGTTTACTAATAGTCATTGTCAAATCCCGAGACTAAACTTCCGTCCGTTTGTTTGTGCTTTTGGATTAAGTCATAGCATACGTCCGTGCATTGTCCCCATGGTAACTGAAGCACTAATGCGTAGGATTAAGGTTGGATTACGGTGACACGGTGCAAGAACCCTGCATTTTAGTGGCTCATTCGAATTCATCACCAATTGTTACAGTAGTTTGTGCGCTAGGGTTTAACGATAGCACGTGGTGAATATGTCGTCTAAATATTATAACCTGGCAACAAAATTATCTAAAAATTGTGAAAAAAAGGAAAAACACTTGCACCCCAAGCTTACCAGGCTAATCACCCTGTCACCTGTATAAACTTAAATAAGCTCAGCACAATGTTAAATTGTTATTATCGACTTGCTCGTCTATTGACACGCCATAAATTCGCAGATCATGTAATAGATACACGTAACCATCGTGATTTTTCAATCAAATGCGTTATTCAACGTTGATGGTACTTGGCGAGAGTGAGGCGTAAAGAGCAAGACACTCAGTTGACCAATAAGATATCTTTGTGACGGTCAAGTTGACCAATCAGAATTTGTTAAAACCCTCGCCCAGTACCGTGGTAGCTATCCATGGTGATCGTGAAAAACAAGTACATGTAGGTTAATAGCACCGTTAAGTAGTGACGCAACAACAGGTGAGTAATGACGTATTTAAGGTGTTCTATGACGTCATCAGGAAGGGTGTTATCACGTGTTTTACAGATACATTTGTAGCATTGCCACGTGGACTATGTACAAGGGAAGTACATTATACTGGGCAGCATCCAAAGGCCTGCTCAGGACATACCAGCTTCCCCATACACCTGTAAAGTACTGTGATCTACAGAAGTGAATTGGGAAATTTCTTCTAAGAATACAGTGGATACGAAAGACTTCTTCGCGTTCAGTCCACAGGTAGGAGGCCTTTGCATGCTGTGCAGCGTAGTGTGCCGCCATTAAACTAGAGTGGTGCCACCACGCGGTGACCCCGAGACCAGTGGTGCCATCACGCGGTAGACACGCGACAGTGGTGCACTCTTCGTTTTAGTACACCATTGTTTACAGGTCCAACGTAATATACTGAGGATTAACCTTAAAGTAGCGGATGCTGTTGAGGGAAAAACTTAGCATTCTGTCGTTTACCTGTATTCACTATGTTAGCCAGAAACAATGCACATATCTGCTAAACTACCCGTTAGATGTCGCTGCTATTCGGTGACTACTTGGTTTGAGAAACCTGAACGACCATTTCCGGTTAATGGCAACTTCCGGTTTGATTTGTGACCACAGAGACCAGACGTGGACATGGCGCTTTTAGTTTTACTATGTGCATTGTTACTGGCAAACGCAATCTTTTTTCATTCATGGATGTTAAAGTTAGGAAACATTTTTCTATGGGTTAGTTACCATGGCGAGTGGATGTTGTGTATTTTATGGAGCTGAAGTTGCTATGAAATATGTTAGATTAGAACGACATGTGTAATTTGATGGGTTTTGTGTAGTTAAGTTTCAATGTTCATTCACTAGGTATTATATGATTTGAGGAACTATTTAGTTTTTTTTAATGCGATGAGCATGGAGGTTGATTTCATTTTTTTGTGCCTTGGTTTTTCCTTAACATAATTTTCCAGTGATAGAAGTTAAACTGAAAGACACCCCATCAGAACCTCAAGAACAGCAGGGTGGATGCCCGTGTTAGCCTTGTTGTAAACGCATCTGTGATTGGCAGGAATTTATGCCATTCTCTTCTGGCCTCTGATTGGTTGCCTCAGTCTGGCTGTGATCTTTCATTGGCTACCGTGCTAAGTGTACAACCAATAAGCTGCTGGATGTACCTAAAGTTGCTACATTTGGGGAAAAACTGTACAAAAAGAAACTATGAGGGAAAATATTAGTAATATATATGAAACATAGACAAAAAGTGTATTTATTTAACCAAATGTCTTGAATAGGAGCAGCAAGATGGCACTTGTAACTTCCTCCAGTAGTCAATCTCCATACACAAACTGTAGATGTTGCCACATATCAAACGTGCTAAACAATCCAAACAATTTCTTCAAACAATAATTTCTATAGAAAACAAAGTTAAATGAGAACGTCCTTTTAAGCACTGTTTACACCTTCTGACACCGTCACCGTGGCCGTCTCCGTCAAAGCTTACATTGTGTCAACGGTGAAGGACAGAATGGGTGTGGAACTCCTCCTGCCCATCAAACAGTCCGTCACCATTGGCACAACGATAAACTTTGACGGAGACAGGCACAGTGACGGTGACGGCGTCGGAAGGTGTAAACAGGGCTTTAATGTCTTGAATTTTTCTAAGTGTCACTTGTTGGTTCTGTTTAAGTTATTTGGTGGTCGCCATATTGTTTGTTTGTTTATGAGAAGAGTACTATGTGATGTATATTTGTTTACACTACAATCAAACGTTTGTTATCAGTTTGTTACGGAGCGATGAGGACGATGTACTATATTTACGACAAGTTAAGCTTATTTTTTGCGATGCGCTTTGTTGTTGTGTGAAGCTTCTTGCGCTTTTTTCGCAACGATGTGTTAGAAAAATGATTGCACTCGGAAGAACAACTCGAAACTTTCCCCTTCCACAGTCGTGAAAATTCCGAACCCTCCGATGATTAGTGCATCAAGTAGTCGTAATTGAAAGTGGCGCATATGGAAGGCCCCTACTTTGTGGATATATATAAAAATTACTTTGAATTGCGTAGTTTTGTAAAGGATCTGAGTTTTGATCGGAAGAGTTTCGCAATGTTCTTCGAGTGCAAACGTCACTAGTAGAAGCCTGGAGGTTCGATATCTCATATCATAAACAGTTGTTTTGTTTGTAGGAAGAATATCACAGCGTTAGTTACCAAATGTATGTTGTACGAGTATGATCTGCAAGTAACACCACCCCCCCCCACACACACACACACCCACACCCACACACACACACGCCAACACTGACCGTAACATCAAGGAACTCACGAGAATTAGTGTCAATAATTCCGATTCCAAGTCTGAAGGACAAAGAAGGAATATACGGATTTTCTGCCATCTGTTTGTACAACCCACCGCAATCCCTTAACCCCCTCAGTGACGGATCCAGGATTTCAAAGTCCGGACGGCTCCAGCCCCAAAAAGGTGGGTGGGGGACAGTAACCTATCATTTGGCCAATTTTTCCTGCAAATGCATGAAAATGAAATTTTGATGGAGAGGTGAGACATGCGTCCCTGTGCCCCCCCCCCCTCCCCCCCCCGGACGCCTCCCTGAATCTGCCAATTCCCCCTTTTTCCTATCCAACACCCCTTCCACCTCGAATTCGCTAAATTTTACATTTCTTTTTAAATTTGATAGAAAGCTGACACCTCGTACAGGTTACGGTTGGTAACTGACGCTACGTCGCGCGGAATCATTGTTACGTCCAATCGCTACTAATAGAGTTGACATACAGTAACTAGGGAATTTACTTCTGTTCAGATTGGTTACTATTAAGGGATACAGGGAGTAGGGGGGTCGGGTGGGTTGTGCACAGAATACAGTTAGATAGGAGCACACAGTTTATGTATGATGTGTAAATCTAACGAACTGGTCACAGGCACATTTAAGGCCTTGTTCACGCTAAGCGAATCAGAGAGCGAACGCAAAGGTAATGTCCAAAATATTATGACGTCACACAGTCGCGTTTGGTTGCGCATGCGTTTGGTGTGAACGCGCTCATTTACGTCATCCACCGAAGTACAATCCAGTTTCATCGTATCACAAAATCTGCAAATTGAAACGTCTTGTTAATTTGCTAATCTCTCTCAAGAATAAAACACAATTCTTTGCTGATCATAACTAAGCTGTTGCTAAGGTAAAAATCATTATTGTTCCTGGTGGGGCTAGTACCAAGGATTAATGTACCCAAATGAGTAAAACTTAGACTGTTACAATGTAAGATGCACCTGAGTTACACATAGGGTAAATAGCACGAGTTTCTGAGTTGGTAGATTAAAGAGTTGATGTTGTGAGATTAGAGATTATAAAGGGTTGTAAGGTTTAACAATGACTTTACCTGTTACTGCTGCTGCTGATGCTATTTGCACTCTTTGACGGATTGATGTGTTTGATACAGTAGAATAGAGATTTGTTCTGGGTGCTGGGACTGCTCCACCCACTCTTGATTAAATGTTGTGGTTTTAAAACTATTTCCATGGTTTTAACTTTCTACCCATGGTTTTTTCATTTTTTCCTTAACTTTGGTTACTAGCTAATGTTCAACTTCACCACGGCCGCCAACCAGATTCACCGTATGAAAGGGATGACAGCAGCGGATGTTCCTGTTGACCAATCACAGCCTGCCTTACAAAACAGCCTTCAGTCGCATATTTTCTTTTAGAATTTTTTGTCGAACATAGATGTGCTGCTCAATTCCTAGTGATGTCAAAATTAGCTTGCGTTGCTATGGCAACGATGACCCTGGCAACGTGCCTACGCTTTAATTTAAGTCACTACTGTCACCGTGGCGATGTCCATGGTGACGATACTCCCACCGCGGCAACGATGTTAGATTTAATATTTATATTTTATTTAATGAATACCATTACTAGTGTTTAGAGACTGCATGTCGATAAAGATTTTTCCGTTTTTTGGTTTTTTTTTACTAGATTTTTTTTTCAGATATATTTTGATAAACTTGTAATGTTGTTGTATTTTATTCTTGAGAGAGGAACAAATTCGTGAGACGTAACCAGTGTTTGTGCGATTTCTTCCAACTGTATTTTCGCTTTTGGTCGAACCTTAATCAGGGCAGTCATAGCCCGTGTAACTGGCTTTAACATTGTGTGCCAAATCCCTGGATAAAGTCGTTGTGGACCGGTGTCGATCCATGTGTGCGCCACGTTTTAAATGTGCCGTGACCCTCTGACCTTTCACCCATAAATGACCTAGATATCAATTACAGGCCAACATGTCTCACAAATAATACATAAAGTACCGAAATAAAATCAAAGTCGTTAAAATTAGAATTTTGATTTATTTTCCCCGGTCACAACACAAGGGATAAGGGATAGATTTTCGAGCATGTTTTATTTGTGAGACGTGATTGGTTGCGAGCACACAGTGAACGTTTATTTTTACAGACAAGATGTTCATTCCGAAACAGTAATCGTACTTGACGACGGTGGGTTCACCGTAGTCCTGCCACGGAGGACCGACCGTCGCCAAGTACGATCAGTCTACATTCTCAGTAAGGTCTTCGTAAAAATAACGTTCTTCTAAGTTACTGATAGATAGATAGGCTGATAACAAGTGTCAACAATTTAACTTCTTTTGGAAAAAAGTACATGTATGTGTGTACTTGTGAGTATCTCTTGTAGCAGCATACTGCTGTATTCTCATTGGTAGTTATGTAGAATTCATCGTGCGCAAGGTTTCTTCGCGCCAGGTTTTCATGCGTGTACGTGTTTATATTTAGTGTCTGTGCGTAAAACACAATCGAGTGTGAGGACACACTGCAGAGGAGTTGTGTAGAAAGTAGCACTATTAGGTAGATTAATACTGGGGATTATAGTCGTCGAATTATATACTATGTGCAAACGTTGTCAACTGTATACATTAATTCTCATCATACTTGACGATGCCAGGAAATCCTCTCATTGGCTACTCCTTCCTATTTACGACCACTGCCGTTGCATCAAGATACAGTGAGCCCCGCTTACAACGAGTTCGGTTACATTACGAAGCAGGTTTCTTGGCTTCAAAATCATTCACTGAAATATCAAAAAAGTTCAGTGAAATGAAAACGACTTGTAACGAGTAGTTTCTTTTGCATCTATTGACTCGTTGCAAGTGGGGCTCAGTGTAATAATAGGTCACATTCAGTGTTAAGACCACCTCAGATTTACAGACTTCACACTTTACGGCACCCCTTATTTACGCTGTAATAGAGGTCACTTATAGACTGGTTCCTGCTTACAGCGAATAGATTTTTGCACAAAAATGTGCTTGTGGTGGCTGTATACTCTGTACAACTGAGTGTGATGAATAAAGGGGTACTGGGCCGGTAGCAGATTATTTGCTTATAATATCTGGGTGTTGTGAAAGAGCTTATTTTTAAACAGGACTTTGTTGAAGTAAAATTGTCTTTTAACCGCTTGTGATTTGAGACCAAATTAGTATCGCACTGGAGAGGTGGTCGCATTAGGGAGGTGGTCGGATACGGGCGGTGTTTGTGATGGTGTGTACGGTTGACAGTATTTGTGACTCCGCTGGGTTCGTATTGCGGTTATTTTATGCCTGAAGGCTGTAACGTTACTGAGTGGCAAGTATCAAAAACAGACTGTTACTATGGACGTAGCCATAGCAACCGTCAACACAGTGAGTCTGGTATAACTTGTTTTGTATTACTGAATGTTGAACTTTTTCGCATATTATCGTAAAATCACGTACCATCTAAACATTGCTAGTTGCCATAGTTACTGTCAAAGAGGTTTCAATATTATCCAATAATAGGGAAGGTTATGTGTCTGTTGCGTAATCAGAAAATTTAAAGCAAAAAAATATTCCTACCAAAATTTTTCATAAAAGTAACTAGATTGATTGTTTTGGCGGAAGTGTTTTACATCTTTATACTGGCGCCATCTAGTTGATTTCACATGAATTATACATATCGTGGTGTAAACGAGACTCTCGCGATGCAGCGCGAGAGTTTGTCAAGAAAGACTCCTTCTGTACAAAAATACTTAATCATCTATGTAAATAAATGACTTTGTTTTTATCAAATAGTTTGTAAGAACGTCGTTTTTCATTTGTTTTGTTTTCGTTGCGTTAAATTGTGGTTAAATTACTGTTGTAGTATTTGTGTGCACCGTAATATATGACGTCACCATTCTCGGTTGAACCGATTTGGTGACGTCATTCTGCATGATGACGTGGCTTCCTGTTGCTGTGAATGTTGCATGGAGTTTGCGACTTGCCGTGGCTGTTCAGCATGCGAACGACGGTGATTACTTGGCGAGAGTTAATCGGAAGCAGAAAACCACCGAGCTGACCTATAGAATGATCGTACTTGGCGAGGGTAAGGCGGAAGCAGGAAATCACCGAGTTGACCAATAGGATAATTTAAAAAATATTGATGATGATGAAGCGGACCAATCAGCGTTAACCAGAAATGCTCGCCAAGTACCATCGATGTTTTGGTGACGGTGAAGTGAACCAATTATCATTCGTTAGAAATACTCGCCAAGTATCATCCGATGTAGAGACCTGAAATTAGCATGGAAATAATCTTTTAGCTGTTTTGAAATTCCGAAATGCATTTTTTCAAAATGGCATTTTAAAATTGTAGTAGACCTATAATATTGAAAAGTAGCTGATGGTCCGGCTCGAAAAGCAAAGGAAGTCTGATACGTTTTTGATGAAAGTACAGGGCAACGGGATTTCAGAACACAGCTGGAAAACATCCCCCTGCCATACCTTCCGTTGTTATTCACCCTATAGAAGCCCTATCCGTACTTACCTTTGGTTATTCCCGTCGTACTTACCTACCGTCTCCGCCTCTCGGTTTCTCTTCCCTGACGCATGGTGCACGCACTGCCTGCTGCATGGCTTGGTAACTCACAACGGACGCCATGACGACGGCTTCTCCACGGAAACGAGACAGGTAAGACGCTGAAATTTAACAACAGCCTAATTTCAGTATTAAATTTAGATGTTAGGAAATTGAGGGAAAGAAATGTGCGTAAATTTAGGTGGCCGCATACAGCAGGGATACTGAACGACACGTGACCCGGACGCAATATGACACCTGACCCGGAAGCAATTCAACTGTCACTCTTTCTGCACCAGCTGCTGTTTACTTCTCTGTTTCACTCTTTTTCCTTAACCAGTCTCCTCCAGACATTGAACTCAAGTCACCAGAACCACATCATGAGCCCAGCGAATCAGAAGGAGGCTGTTCCTGCTGATATGTAACAAGCCTTTCTATTGGATGTCAGAATAATAATATTCAATTTCCTCTCTGCTGGTTGATTTGTTCATTCAAAGCATTTCGTGGTTGCTGATTGGCTGGGCAGAAGAACATTTAATTGATCAGCTGGTAATTTAACCAATCAATTCATGGCATTGTAAGTGCGAGTTTCAGTAACATCATTTCATTGGTCTGCTTCAGTTTGTAATTTCCCAATCAGAGAACGCGATGCAAGTGATACTGTAGCTTTTTGTACGACAGTGTAATATAAATAACCATGTACAAATACACTCGGTCCCTCTTATAACGAACGAGCAGTATCATGCACAACAGTGTGTTCGTAGTAGCCGGGTGTTCGCTATAACTGAACCTTCTAACATTTCAGCCAATGAGAGGGTGCAGGCTCGATAGTTTTGCTGGCTGGTGTTTGTTGTAACCGAATTCGTTGTAAGCGGGACCTAGTGTATTTTAAACACGTAAAAATAGCGGCATATCTGTTTACTACTAGTTTTATTTGAGGAGGTGCAGTGTAGTCATGAATGATTGGGAAAAATACAATAGTAAACAGTCATAAAGAAAATGTTAGGGGTTTGAACCTAAAAAAGTTACTTTTTTACTTGAACGCGTAGAAATTCAGGAGATTCTGGATTTCTTTCTCCCGGAAGAGGCATGAATCTGAAATAATTCAAAATACAGTCAGTACTTCAAGCTTCTATTAGATTTCAAGTTTGCTCTTAAATTTGAAAATATCTCGAATTCAATGTTATAATCTAAAGTGTAACGTAAAAGGCAAAGACCATATTTGAATATTTATTTGGATTCATGTGTATTTTACCTTATGAAGGCCTCTTTGTTAAGACTATGCAAATACGAGTGGAACCATATGACCCTCCGCAAAGAGAAATGAGACTGGGGTCCCTTTAAGTTTTATCATTTATACTGTATTGTTTGTATATTTTACAGCCTTGATGAGAATGTCTGGTTCATATTTTAAGAATATTTTTATTGCTCAATTGCATTTGATGTGAAATGTTCAGTAGAAAAACAAAATCTGGTTAAATCTAAATCTGTCTGGTTCAACTAAATTCTCAGCCCTCCTTTTTTCTGAAATTTTAATTTTATTTTAAGCAATGTTTTTAGAATTCCTCACATGAACTGACTTTATCTGCAACCATTATCCATGTACAGGAGGGCAGGGAATTAAGTTGAAGTATTCACTGCAAGATAAATAGCTTCAACAATGATAATGCTGTAGTCACTAGAGTCTCCTAAGAATTTCTTTATCACAATAGGTACACTGATCAGTGGTGATACAACAGGGCTTGCAGTAAATAAATGGGTAAACAAGTGCTCGGTATTTTACAGCGTTTTTTTAATTCTGCAATATGACGTAACATGTACGTAATTCACAAACCTTAGTTCAGCGTCTTTTGACGTTACGTCACAACGTTCCGTTAAAATGTCTGTCTGTATCTAAAATGAAAACGAGGCAGATTAAATCATGGCTTAACTGGACATAGTTGGCCATGAAGTTAAAAGAAATTTATCTTCAAACTACGTTTATTCCTGCGACAAGAACTCTTCCGGCCGGATGTCCTTGACGTTCGTTGATGGCGTAACGTCGTCTGACGTAACGTTAACTTATTGCATTGTACGTCACACGTTACTGTACCACGTGACATGTAGTTCATGTGATTAAAATGTAACATTCCTATCATCGTCTTTGTCTTTTTTCGCTCGTTCACACCGTAACGATAGCGATATCGAAACGAACACTGGTTTTTGGGGGAGATCACACTGAGGGTCTATTAACATCTAGTGAAAGTGAACAACATCAAAATTTGATGTCCAGTCATTGAATTTTCGTGATGCATCATGGAAGCATTCTGTTTAACAAACTCCCACCAATGACTGCAGATTAAAGTAGGCTTACGTATCAAAAAGTGCGGAGGCATATTCCCCAGGTACCATGGAACCCCTCTTTCAATCACTAGGCTGACTCTAAGCGAGTCGGCAATTCAAACGAGTGTCTGGCGATAAGATCAAATTTTACATTTTAAAGACAGAATTTACATCAGATATGCTTTAATGATTTTTCAAAATTTATGTGAAATGGTGCATGAAACAAACTTCAGTTTAAGGTCCGCCAAATAACACATGTCTCTCTGGCCCTTTTGAATAAGCATTCAACTTTAGATCCAGTGATGGTTAGCGTTGTGAGTTCAATTCCCAGTGTAGGCAACTTTTTGCTGAAATTTTTTAAACCTCTTGATGTAAATTCAGGCTTAAAATGTAAATTTGATATTACCGTGAAAAAACTTGAACGAAAATTTTCTCTTCAGCTTTAAAATGGAAGTGTGCGACTGAATTGTGTGAATTGGTTCTGCACACTTTTCTATGTGACCTTTCCCAAGAAACAACACTGTTTGAAAAGAGATTGATCAATGAATTTGAGTAACAGTGTTTGCAGTAAATTAATTGGTGAACATGTACTCAATATTTTGCAGTTTTTTTAATTCTGCAATATGACGTAACGTGCAAGAGTTGATATGATAAAAATTGGCTTAAATGGGCACCCAGTTCAATTCATGTTTTATATTGTTCAAGTGACCCACATATGACTAGATTTCAGGATGACAACGACCTGTCTTGGAACCAGTCACTTTAAATTTAAGTGACTGCATCATCAGACAAGTGATTAAGCAAGTGACTAGATTTCATATGATATATGTGTGATGCCACGGGAGCGCTAGAGGCGGTAATTTTAGTGGCTCGCAACTTTAATTGTGCCTCTCCCAGTGGAGAGGTCGGCAGATTTGGTAAAAGTCTTTGAATTAAAACTAATCCTCCAACCGATAGGTAGTGGTGGGCACATGGGTACTGTGCTAGCTCTGTGAGACTGAGCTTTAGTGCAAAAGACAACTAAAAGGCGACAGCTTCATTGAAGTGGTCCCAAACCTGAGAAAGAGTTTTGTCATGACTGGTGAAGCAGACATTTGTAGATTTAAACGATACATTCAATAATGCCTTCAGCCACGTAACAAACCCCTGACTCAATAAATAAAAAGAAAATAGAGAATTTCTCATCATATTGCAAACAAAATGGTGAAAATAGTTTGGTTTTTTTTTTTGTAATAACAATATTTTCCAAATTGTGAAATTCAAAGATTCGTTGGAATCATTGGAAATCAGGATTATTGTTCGAATTTTTTCTAACATGTTTTTGCCACATATCAAATTCAATGGAATTAAATGAAAATGAAGTTACTTCGCGCTATTGAGATACAGTCTCAATATACATAAAGTTCAGTGGTCATAATCATAATATAAAAAGTCACGGTTCGGTTCGCATGGCCATTTATTGATAATTATATGAAAATATAATAGAAAACATAGACAACTATGACTACAAATACGCAAACATAATTACTAACACCATCCGTTTGTAAATATTTAAACATACAAATGTAAATAGTTCGACTTGATTGACATGTCTATTTCCAAATTGCAAAAGCCGATTAACAGCAAATGAAATAAAACTGTAATGCCACCAGCTGCTGCAGCCAGTTTGACATTGCCAAAACGTGTTGTTCAAATTGAATAAAGCATTCTTCAAATATACAATACATTTAAGGGACGTGTTCAAATCTGAACTGTGAACAATAACGCCATCTTCATCTGTTAAGTTCATATTTCTACATTGCGCGCTGTTATTGTCCAACGTCATCAAGATGCGCACTTTTTTTTCCATTCACCATAAACCTCGCAAGGTACCTATTTACGCATTGGAGATATCCCAATTAAATCAGGCAATGTCTGTGTGAAAATTCAACATTGCCAAACGTCGTTCGTCCAGTGGGTAATGATCCTTACCCCGTCTGTGTAAAATACAACAAAAAAATTATTTCCTAAATGTGTAACACAGTTCCTTATCCCAGCAAATGCCAGCTGAAGCATGCCTGACTTTCATCACAAAATAGTCGTAGTCAAAAAGAAATGTAAACATTTGCCCACAGAAAAACCTGACTGAATAGTGTTCCTCTCTTCCACACTTTGTGACTGGTATCCTCATCCATGAGGTAGAACTGCCACCTGGGTTCTGAATAGCCTGCCCCGTTCCCCTCCCATCAGGATTGTAACTCCTTCTCACAATATAAAGAAAACCTCTATCAACAAGGTAAAACGGTTATTGCTGTTGTCTTAAGTGCTTGGAGTGATGCAGGTTGATGCGAACTTCCACTCTGTTTGGCGAACAGTTTTCGTGGTGGTCTTCAACTTTGCAGTCCAGGTAAAATGTAACGCTTCCAATCTCCATTTGGAATTCCTGGAGAGTTTCGACGCCAGCGCACTCTGGTGGACACAAAATGTACACGTTGTTTTGCTTATCGTATCCAAATTCGGAACAATTCTCCTGCTTCTCCTGACAAAAATTGGGGGAACAGATGGTCAAATTGTTTGCTTCACATAAATATACTTCATAATTTCAAAACAGATGTTATCATTATGGTTCTCAGAAAAATAACCAGATAAAACTTGGCTTCACAATTTTGAAATGCACTGAAGTCTATGAGGGATGTCGCACCACGGCCTTGCAAATTCTAAGCCATATCACATGAACTTGTCCAACACACATTCACTATTATTGCCTATGTTTGTAGCCAGTGAAAGAGAAATATCTCACCCGCTGAATCATCTGATGAAGGAATTTGATTCGGAGCTTCCTTGCTTCCATTGTCGGTTGATCTTTAAGCACTTTGAACACTGCTGCTCCATTACGAAGACCAAGATATGTGCCCCAAAATGGACATCCTACCAAAGCCTCGTAATCCCGCACTAAGGGGTATCTCTGAAAATTAAAAGCAACAGTTCGTTACAAGCAGAAATTCATCATGTCAATTTTCGATCAATGTCAAGGTCATTCACAAGGTCATTGAGAAGCTAAGACTAAGGCACGGTGCCTTAAGAGTCGTGATCTGTACAACAGCACCCCTCCCCAAATGTTCATGGTTAAATGAATAAATGTGCCCTGGGCCGACTGGTACCAAAGTGTTCTCTCTGACGCATGCCCAAATGGGCTTACAGAGTAGTGTCACACCCAGAAATATACAATGTACATAGAACGAGTGAAATTCCATGTGCACATTTTACCTGCAGATTTTCTGCTGGTCAAGAAGAGCCGAGCTACTTACCGGATTTTTACTGGTCACAACATAAATATTGTATCCCTCATGGTAGTAGAACGGCGGCCGTTGTTGTCTGAACTTGAAGCTTTGTATATCAATGATAGTAAAGTACATCTCCTTCTCCTTGTATTCAGCTGTGAGAGAGCACCGCGGTGGGGCCCAGATGAACAGTATGTATTCACCAAACCCACCAGTGATTCCTCTCCAGACCTGGAAAATATAAAAGGCAGTTGAAAATGTCGTGAATTAACATTTAAAAACGGATTATCAAAATCAATTACGACCAAAGAATATCTTTACCTTTGCGTAAAATATCTTTAACTGTGCGTTAAAAATGCAAGTTTTCTTCTTTATTTTTGTTGCTTTTTTTGAAGATCAGCGAAATGATTTAAATTTTAATGGTACGTGAAAATGTATGAACAGACCTTTATCTTGTCGGATTTCTCCCCTTCACCTATTGTACTTTTCCAGTTTCTAAACATAGAGTAAATGTGCTCGTTGCAGATGCTGTCTCTGCTGACTTCGAATAAAGCTCGATGACTGCTGTAGTCAGGGTTATATACGAGTCCGAGGTATTTTCCAGCGAACACACTGTGGCAAATTGGTTTAGTAACAACCATTTTTAGTTTTATTCTTCCTTCTGGAAAAAAAGTTGCTTTGTTTTGCTTTGGTGTAGCTCTCTTATATGGTTTTAGGTCTTCTCAGGGTAACAGCCTAGCCTATGAGCAAGTGTCACTGTTGAAAGGTGTCAATTGCTATTGTTAAACAATAGGATCTTACGAGAAAAGTGTTTCAGTGACTGAACGTGTTACCAACACTTTGACTTCTATGAGTTTTGTCAATAGGTAGCGGGATGAGATATTTACTTTCGACTGGTTGGAATTTTGAGAAATTGTTAGGAGTTGTTTAGGAATTTCAATTGCAAAAAATAAATACTTTGAAATACTTTAGCGTGGACCTCAATTTAATTGAAGACAAATTACGAGAAAATAAAAGTCAAAAATTGTAATTTATTGGGGAAATTGCTAAGTGGGTTTTCAAAGTTGCTCCAATAGCAGTAGATCGATCGGGGGGGGGGGGGTGGGTGTCTTAGGGACCATTGACCTTTCATTTGGTCTTTTCGTACCAAACATAAAACAGATCATCCGGAGATTTCTTGTGCATTCCGACACCGAATACAGGCCAATTGAATCCCCTGTTTCACACATTTAGACTAATTGTGAATAGGATTGTAGCGCGGCAGTCCACCGATTGGTTGGCGGCCAATGCACAATTTCCTCTTGATGGTGCTCAATTTCTCTGAATCATGAATTAAGTGGAATAACTTCACCAATTATTGTTTAAAATGGATGAGCAAAACGTATTTCGCATTGAAAAATTAAACCAGTGGCCTTCATTGGATATACTGCTACTCATCTGGGATTCCCGGACATCAAGGCAATTAAATTTTAAGTATTTTTACCGTACAGACTTTTATTTTTAACTCTTTTGATTATCAATGAAAATCACATTTTACAGCGATTGTAATTCAAAAGAGTATGCCTCAATGGCGTTACTGTACTCATCTGAGATTCCCGAATCTTAAATGAATTCAATTGAAGTACTTTTGCCATGCAGATAAATGCTCATTTTTTCCGCCTGCATCCGAAGGATGGGGAAGGTATTGTTTTTGTATGTGTCTGGCTGGGGCACCTCCTGCCCCTACCAACCCCTTGCCCAGTACAGGGTAACCCCTGCCTGCCTCATTCCCCGTAAGAACACGGGGTTCCCTCACCCTGCCCTGCCTCCTTGCCAGCACAGGGTGTTATCCCCTATCACACCCCACCCCGCCCAGGACAGGGGAAGGGAGGGGGAGTACTCGCTGCGCGGCGGGCGGTACACCTCTTGCGGTCATGCAGGAGGACTTTCTTGTAAGATGATAGACTGCTTACGGATTGTTTATGACATGACTTCGTCAACTTTGTGATGAAACGATAACATATAACAAGTAGCTTGATTAAGCCGTTTACTGCCACTCAACAGTTTGTAAGAAACTAGAAACATTAAGAAAATAACTTTTGAACTATACTCATGTTTCACGCATGCGCACGATGAAGACAAAACTTGGAAATTCGTCATTTTAGGGGCGCAATTTTAAATTTTCTAGATCCCTGGACTCATTGGCCAAGTTGTAAATCGGAAAACTGCTCTACTTTGTGAGGTCTATTTCACTAACCTCATTCTACATCTTCCCTCTATGTATCTACATCGTTAAACTTAGCAAGAGCTTAATGGAGCTATGTACACAAATCTATTAAATACATCATGTCAGTTCGACGTATACGTCTACTCCGGAACCAATGCCTAGTAACCTGCTAGAGTAATTGGACGCCATGAATGATTTTGTCTTGGATATCTCCAGCTGTAACTTCTCTTGTCGGGTTGCATTGAGAGCGCACTCTGGTGGACAATAGATAAGAATATTGTCGTTTTCATCCAAAACAGTCCCAAAAGCTTCCATCTGATATGAGAAATCAAAATGTGGAGTATTTTTGAGACAGCTACTGTGAATAATTTCTTTATTTTTCGGGGAAGATCAGTTCTATTTCCATGTTCTGTTTTGGACTTGGCAACCTCTTCCTATGGATTTCGACAATTGTTCGCCAGTTCCTTCGAAAAATTTCTCATATTCTGAAAATTTATCGTCTGTCTGAAGCTGCGATGGTTTATTAGATTAAATGTCGGTTCAAAAACTTGTAAAGGGAAGAATACTGAGAATGGCAGTAAATGTCTTAAATGTGAAATTGCAGATTAAATTGATTGAAAAAGCACATAACTTAGGATCTAGGATTTCTTATAGTATTGTGACAACAAGAGCCCTGATGTGGCTTTCAAAGATATGTAATTAACATCTGCAACACTTACATTATTTAATTCATTGAGTTTGTACATCTTTCTCAGAAACTTTGTTATATCCGGATTCCAGAGTCTATTCAGAATTAATTTTAATAAATCTGTGTGAAAAGAAAGAAACTAGTTGTTGT
>JBCAUG010134215.1:0-36856 GCA_038406175.1 Haplosyllis leylae | reverse complement strand
CAATGAAGTCACTCCAAAATGGAGTTGCAACCAATTTTCGGGCAACTCCATTCTTTTCAATGAGAGTTATGTCGCAAGCGTCATCGCAGCGCTGACTCTGGGTTGACGCTGACGTTTGGTGTAAACGGGCCCTTACATAAACCATTCAAGGTTCTTTGCGTTTAATTGGTTTAAATTACAATTCTTAACGTCCTTAAGAATGACATAAGCAGCGAAGCCTGTGAAGAAATATTGGCCAAAGTTCTATGAGGAATTTACGAGAACAAATAACCTTTCTTCGCGCCTTAGTGCACAATAAAGCTGTCTCTCATAAGCACACAAAGAAAATAAAATAATCTACGAATTAAAATAAATCAGAAATGGATTAGTTCCAGTTGAATTGCGGTACATATCTTACAATGTGTTAGGTGCACATCCTTGTTTAAAATTATTATTCTTAGAATCGTTGGCAGAAAGTTTCAAGTGTGAAAGGGTGAAAGAGAAAATAATTATTCAGCACCAAATTAACACGATGGTAATAATTTGCAACAGCACTCACTGCGAATCATGATTTTCAAGTTGATCAGGTTTTGGGTTTAGCGCTTTAAATGTGTTTTGTCCGCGTAACAAAGCCATGGTGACACAAACCTTCAAATCCCTAGCTTCGCTTAACCCTGGTGTCATCCAATCTCTTACTCGTTTCTTGGTGGAAGAAAATCTAATGATTATGCAATTATAAAATGATAAAAATTCAGCATAAAACAAATTCACAGAAAGATATAAGCATTTGAAGAAACGAAAAGTTAAACAAAGGATTTGAAGGATGGAAACCATGGCAACTAAATTCTCTTACTGACTGTTACCGTGGTAACAATGTCACTTATTGTTGACAGTTTACGGGTAATGCGACATGACAGTGCTTCCAGTAGTACCAGCGATGTTTCATCAGTTACTGGGAACCTTGCATCACTAAGGACTGACCGACCATTTATTAGAGACAGAAGTAAAGAAGCACACTCAAGGTCGAAGCTCTCTCCTTCCTGGGTTTCCGGTCACATGACTTATCCAGGACGCAGATCTGCGTCCAATGAAAGTGACAGAATAAGTAACATGAGTCAACAGTCTTCAACAACAAAACCAAGTAACAAGTTTTCGGTGCCAAGGAATAAGTTCCTTGCAGAAAATAATGCCAGTGTGTCTCCTATTGCTCACCACATTGCGTCCCCACCAGAGAATCGTAGACCAATACCCACAAGTGCTGGGACGACATCACCATCCAAAGCCAGGACGTTAAATTCGGAATCTACTGTCTTTGGTGCGATGGCACGTCAAAAACTTTGGGATAAGAGAGTTTCAAAGGAGAGAAGCAGCCTTGATTCCACCGCCTCTGACCCTCCCAGGCGTCTGTCACCAAGACAACAGGAACCGGAAGTAGCAGAACCAGTTGTTGCGCATGCGCCGGCAAGAGCCAAGCCCTTTGTTGGTCGAGCTAATACAGTGCAGCTCCCCGTACCTTCAAAGGCTGCGATACCGAGTGCAGCTTCTGCTTCCAAGTCGCCGAAGCGACCAGAAAGAAGTTCAAAACTTTATGATGGTAAAAATAAATTACGGACCACAAAAGTTGAAGAAAATAAAGTTTTACAGGATATTGACAGCACAATTAAACATATGACAAAGAAGTTAGTACATGATACTCAAGGTGATATTTCTGACAAAAAAGGCAAATCATTTGATTCTCAAATTACACCAATTGCAGTTCACACTACTGACACACTAAATCTTGCCACAGATGGCAGCACGAGAGATGAAAGGATTTTCAGGTACAAACAAGCCAGGAGAAAGGAACTGGCTAAAATAGCAAACCAAGGAAAATCAAAGTCAATGGAATTACCTGAGACGGACAAAGAAAAGTATCTTAGTGAAATGGAGCCGCATACACCAAAGTTTTCAAGAAAATATGGCAGTAAAGAGTCTATGAGTAGCAAAGAATCACTTGACGAGAAACAACCCAGTACGTTCACTAGCATAGCTGTGCCAACGCAACATATTGTGATGCCGTCACCAATTCTGCCAAAGTCTCTCACATCCCCACCCATAGCAACAGTATCTCCACCCATAGCAACAGTATCACCCATCATGGCCAGTACATCATCCGTGTCATCATCTGTTTCACCCAGTTCCTCATCCAGAACAGCGGGAAATGAAGCCATAACAACAGTGGTGTCATCCCATCTAGATTCCAGATTGTCGACAGCAGTAACTGATAGTAGATCTACCTCCGCTTCAATTCCAACAACTGAAGTTAGTCTATCCGCATTTAGGCCTGTCAAATCGTCATCACCCACAAAAATCATCCCAACATCAGCCCCCTTGGATCAGCTGTCCAAATCTGTATCACCAGTTAAGGCAACATCACCAGTTTCACCAGTAAGAACTGAAGCGGAAATGCAAGATGCGTTGTCATGGACGCAGGGTATCCCTGTCATTTCTGGTGCTAAATCCTCAGGTGAAGTTTTGTCAACTCTCATGAATGGTACGTCCACTCGTGTGGTAACTACCACCGAACTATCCGCACTGAACGCGAGGTCACCCACGAAATCAACTTCATCTGGGACAGCGTTGCCAAGTTCCAGTGAACTTTTGAACAGTTCTTCTGCCACGAATATCTTGCCATCAACATCAGCATCAGCATCAGCAATGAACAAGTTGCTACTGTCGTCACCTTTTGCCATGGTAACCTCCACAGTCACGACATCCATGACAACGAGTGTGACGACAACGACCGCGTCAATGACGTCGCCGTTGGCGTCAGTAAAGTCCGTGTCAAGTTCGGATATCGCCTCAACAGCAAAGCGTCATATTTTGAAGAAGCAGAAATGCGTTGAGGAAAGTGATAGTCTTTCAAGTTTAAAGCAATTTGTGATGACTCCTGCTGCAATAGCCCGAGCTGAGAGGAAACTCAGCAAGAGTAAGTCCGACACAGCTATGTTTCTGAGGGATCATGATCCTAAACAGTCGGCAAACGCCTACGCCGAAAAGACCTTCCTCGAGAAAAGTAGAAGGACGTCAAAGGACATAGAGAAGTGGGAGGATTTAATCATGAATGTAGCTGATATGCAGCAGGAGTTAGAAAATATTGAGTTTAAAATAAAACAGTCACATTCTCCAAGTGATAAAGCTTCCAGTGATAAACAACCTCACAAGCAAAAAGTGAAGCAAAGTGATAAAATTAAAAAACGTAAAGAGCCCATTGCAAAACTTACAGGACAAGATGTCAAAAAAGACCAGAAACTACAAGAGGAAATTCAAAAATCAAGAGAAAGGACAAGTCCAGAAAAAAGGCAAAGGAAAAGTCCCGAAAAGAAAAGCGATACCAAAACCACAGAAGCATTTGATATTGATCAGCTTCTTCGTCAAGAAGCGGACGATATGCTTCAAAACAGGAAGAATTTATTACAAAGACAGGACTCGTTTAACCGCCCGGACTCGCCTGTTCGGGAACCCATGCCTCTACCGAAGGAATCCGTCATTAAGCGCAACCGCCTGCGAGAGGTCGGGTCGTCGTCGTCGAGTGAAGGGGGTCCGTCCCCCCAGAGGTCCCCGCGGGTTTCCCCCAGGGTCCACCGCAGGAAGAAACCGCACTCCAGCGGCAGTATGCACACCGCAGTTCCTTCAAGCATGCTTACCGTGGAACACGCTCATCACAGGGAGGCGGGAGGTAGGAGGGATCCCAACAGGTAAATTAATGAGCAATCAAATTCAACATCTTCAGGTTTTTTAACAAGTAGTCGATGTAGGAGGCAGGACCTTTCATACGCAAAACTAACTCCGTTAATTACGAAAGAACCAAGTGCCATTTTAGCAAAAACAATTTTTTTCAAGCATTCTAAAAAGAGTACACTATGTCCCGCATACAACGAGTAACTTAATTAACAAAAACTTCCTCGTTATAAGCTGTACTCATTGTAACTGGACTTTTTAAACATTGATCTCAAGCAAAAGTGACCTTTTCTGAGGGAAAAAATTGCTCGTTTTGGCTGGGTGCTCGTTGTAACCAAACTCCTTGTAAGCGGGACCCAGTGTAGTGTAAACTTTTGAAATGTTGAGCAACGTGCAGAAAAAGTCCTCTATCAGTGCAAATAATTTTCTGATCAGTAAGTTTCAAAATTCAGTATTGCTCAAATTGTATTATTCTCTTTTATGTTTCAATTTAGCCCATCATTCTAGAATATTTTTAAGTCCATTCAGATTCGATTAGAATAGAAATCTTACCTTTTGCGCTTGGTTAGATTAGTATGGTGATAGTTAACAAAGCATCATTTAGATATTCATAAGTACTCTCTTAGTCACTATTCTAATACTAACTGTAGTTAACAAGAGAAAAGTTACATTCATGTTCATATCAACAAATATCATTGACTGGTATAAGATATAACGCAAATCTATAAGCGAATATTTGATACCAGCTGCTCATTGTTGGTGCAGAATATTTCAAGTTTACGGTTAATTCGTTTAAAGGCCTTACCAAGCGAAAGGTTGAGTACGAACTTTTGTTTCTGTGAACGTCCCTCTGTCTCTGTCATCACATTTCCTGATCATTATAAATGTAGTGAAGTGTTTTGTTTAGTGTTAGTCAATTGTCAGATTTAAGGAACAGAAGGAAAAGAAATTGGTAATCTTGTTCAAGACACCCCACCCCATTTAATAGTGTATACCACCCAATTTCCTGTATTAATATTATGGGTAGTTTCTTCTTCTTCTTCTTTGTTTAAATTTTACGTTTGGTGGAATCTGGATAAAACAGAATGAATAGATGGAGGAATGTGCAGAGTATGTTGAAGAGAGGCGGTATCCTTCCGGACAGCGCGCGGATCGTCCTGCTGCACGGATACCACTACCTGCAGCAGAACAATCGAGCGCATCGGATACGACGGCGCCCGACAAGAACTACCGACGAAACGGCAGGAAACTCAAGTCAGGCCAAGGTCAACCAGGTCCAAGTCACGGTGACGTCAGAAGGTCAACTACAACCGCGAGGGCAAAATGTACAGCCCCGCAACAGGTCATTGTCTTCCTTGGATGAGTACCACTTCTACTAGATGCCGTTCAGCTAAATCGTTATACCTGCAATGTTTGAAGGCACTCTCGCTCACATTCCAATGCACCGTAGTGCTAGTACATGTTTCGGCACGGTGACTGTTGATTCTCTGCACCATCATCACCACCGCGATCACCGCTGCAACTGTTTCTACTTCCACCATTGTATCATGACGTAAGACGTAATTGCCGACGGTATTTTGGAAACCGTCTAGACACCACCTCAGTGCTTCACACACAGAGATCTACTCCAACACCACCGAATCACCCAGATCCCCTTGCAACAGATTTCTACTTCATTGCGCAAACCAGCACTGCAACAGCTTTGCACATAGATTGGTTAAAGTGAGAATTATTTATGAATTATTGTTTTCAGTTCTTATCGTTTAATTTCTTCTTCAAATGGCCTCATACGTAGATCATTTCTTGTGAAGAAGGCTTAATTCCCTGGTTGGAAAGTTTAGTTTCTTTTCAGTAATTCTTTTGACAAATCTGCGCACCAGAACACTTAGTCATGGTAATTTTCTGGAGACCATGTTTTTAATTAGTTCTGTCTCAAACAGTCTCTTTTCGGAAGACCACTTTTGTTTGAATATAATGTTTTATTGCCGCACTGTTCAGGGTTTCTTTGGGAAGATATAACCTGAACAAGTGTGTGTGAATCGGTGTTGTAGAAAGCCGTTCGATCACTTTTATTTCACTGCACAGTTCCAGCTTTTTACAACGTTAATTATTTATTATTTTTGTCCTTTATTTAGCACAGCATAATATGACATCGACCTGTATGTATTACGCTTTGCTGGATAATTTTTTTCGCTTTTGATTATTTTTGACACAAGTACACCTTATTCTTGATCCATGACTCATCATTAACATTTCTGACGCGTGTTGCTCCCATCACAAACCTAGTGCGGTCGTTTCAAAATTACGCAGAAGGATTTTGGAAACACCACCGTCATACAATTCTTATGTTACTTTCCTTAGAACCAGGTCGAAAATTCAGCAATTGCCTTGTGAATTTTATCAACACGAAGTTTCCAATTTCTAATGGTATTGCTATTCGGTAAGGTGGGGTCAGTTTCTCAAATCTTCCATCGTTCTTCATACTTTATAAATCTGAGTTATGCTGAGTTAGCAACTCTGAAAATAATCAACCACATTGAAGGCCCGTCCTAGCCAAGCGAAAGAAAAAGTGAAAATTTTCCTTGATGTTTGTCGCATATCCTTTGATCTTTTTTTATTGTTCTTTATTTTTTTCGCTTTCACTCCCGCTTTCGCTTGATGTGAATAGGCCCTTAGATAGGTCCACCATTTGAAACATTAAATGGAACGTAAGTGAAAACGGAAGCTACAGATGGGTAGTGAGCGCCATGTTTTGTCTCCTCTGAGCAGCATGGAAACGGTATGTTTTGATTGGGAGGATGGATTTGTTTTTGATACACTAAGAGAATCTCAGATAGTTACATAACAGTAAATGACATTCGTTCCATTGCCGACGGTTTTGTGAGTACGTTTTAGTTCTGAGAAATATGCGGAATCTCACCTCGTTTTTATTGGTAACTATAGAAAGTGAAGAGCATAACCAGATACCAGAATTTGAGTATGATTCTCACATCTGTTTGTTGTGTGCACTGAATTGCGGACGTACTTGGTTTAAAACTTAATTAATTAAAAGGAAACTCCCCATTGTGATCCAAATGAGGGTTTATTTGAGTAAAGATGTAATAATTAAACCAAAACAAAAACTCTGATTTTTTGTAAATCTAATTTTTAAATGCTTTGGATCTACGAGGAGCCACTATCGCCAGATAAGAAAATGTCGACGTTTTCTAAACTAAATTTAACATTGACGGACCCCAGGCAAATTATGTGTGAATGTTTGCTTCTTAGTATTAAACTGGCTGAACACTTTCAGTGAGAACCGTTTTGTCTCTTGGTTCGGGGGATATTTCGTGTATTGTTAGGATTTAGCTGATATTCATTGTGAAGGTAACTTCGGGTTCTTTGTTGTAAGCACGTTTTGTATTTCTGGACTTTCATGAACTATCCAGTGTGATTCATGCGCCAGGAAGATAATTTATGATAATTTATTGTTACATTTCTTTTGTACCGATGGGAAGTTATTCATCAAAACCTGACCGGCCAATAACGTTAGTTTTGCTTATCGGTCCTTATTTTGTTCAGGAAAAATTCTCAGGCAGTTTTTGGATCGATCATGTTCTGATCGCTGTTGTTTGGAGGGGTGAATCTGCACAGAAACATGTCAGTCTGCCAATATGGATGTAACCATCCGCCCAAACACTTATGTATTGGAAGGATTCATGTTGCGATCATCTAGCCTGCTTTGTGTTATAATTATAACCGCAAACTACCTGATTACCCTAATTGTTTCATACTACAGCTTTCGTTTGAATTGAATGCTTCGCTGCGTTGTCGGATCTGCAAACATGATACTGTGATGAGTTGGCAAAGCTTCAGTCCGAAGAAATGTGTATCTGTGAAAAATACCCATTTCTATGGTAACAGAGTGTTTGCCCTTTTGGTAACCTTTGTTTTTATATCATACGTCAACTGCTCATGCAGACACGTAACCAAGGATCTTTTTATTTTCTATGGGTTAACCCAGAAAGAAAGCAAGAAAAACCACAATTATTAGAAAAACGTCTATATGTTTAGGTTTTGGTTGTTATGTTCTTGGGTTGTGGAATTTTAAGCTGACCCCTCTTTACTCAGTAGCCTATCCAGCGGTGGTGTAAAGCAGGGCGGGGGGGGGGGGGTAAGAAACACAAAATTGTACCTTTCAAATAGATTAACCAGGAGAGTACTTGATATTCATACTAATTGTGACAAACTGAAAACAAAAGTCACTCAGGGGGTATGCTAGCTCCTTCATTAATCAACAGAGAAGGGTCAAAAATTAATGTATGGGTATCGTTGTTACGAAGAGTTCCGACAGAAGACCCTAACCTGTTCTCTCTGCTTTAACCCAGTTACTTGAACCCCTTCTTTTAGAAGCTATTATTCTGACAGAACTATGTGACAGAACTTTCCATAAATCAAATGATCCGTCTTGGCTGGTCAAAATACATTCGACATGTTTTTTACTATTTCCGTTCCTTGTTGATAAGTAAAGTATTTGCAAGAATCTATGCCGGTGTACCATGTGCGGAAACCCGCCCTTGTAATTAGCACCCCCCTTAGGATTTTCACCATTTTTACAGGATTTTTATTGGATTTTGCTGAAATCCTTTAAAATTCCTGTAAAATCCCATATACATCCTGTAAAAAATTGGAGGGGAGCTAACCAGCGGGGGGCTTTTGAAAATGTTACACCGGACAATCAGCTTTTAGGAATCATCATTGTATTTTGTTTTTAATAGTTCAGAAGAAAAGTTGTGGACTTCACAATTTGCAATGAAATTTCACACATTTACTTATTCATTGACATCATGGTTTCTATCTTTGTAAAAATGTATGATTTGCTTTCTTGACAAATTAACACTTAAAACACTTTGGTTTTGCAACAAAGTCTAATTCCATGGAATGAGTGCCAAATGGATTCATGTGTATCGTTACCCCCTTTGTTTACTCAAGTTAAATCTGTTACTGGTAGATCTATCAGTTGATATATATCTAGTCCAGGGTCTAGTCCAGAGTAGGGTTCTAGCCAGCATTGTTCATTGAATTCCGGTATTGAAATCCCCATTGAGTCACACTTTCCTCTGTTTGTTCTTTGTGAAGATGATGATCTGGATCTTGTTTATCTGGATGACCCATGTTTTTTGTTTTTGACATTAGCCAACCCTGGTATTTCATAATTGTTTTAACTACCCAATCAACGTTTTAATGTATTATGATCTCATCTCAATAGCTGAGTAGATTAGTAAAGTAAAATTATTCTGAGTTTAGGCAGTTACATAACACAATCGTAAGTAGAAAGACATCTGTTCACAACACTGCACACAGCCACCTCCCCTAAAATTAACATTACCACACCACCCGTCCACCCACTTCCCCTAAAATTAACATTACCACACCACCCGTCCACCCACCCTCTCTCCTTCTCATCTCATCTCATCCAGGCTGCGCTTGGCCTTCCGAGCCGAGCCAAGTCACCCATCCATCCAGTACCGTTACAAGTCAGTGTCTGTAGCAATGAGTACCCTGGGCTATTAACGTTCGGGGCGGCTGGTGATAGATAGCCTTAGTACCGCAGCCACCACACGTCTTGCTATGTGTCTGAAATCATTTGAGTAACGCAGGATACACAGGCTTAGAGACCGTGGCTACTGCGTACTGTACTGTCTTCCTTCTTATTCTTCATGGATAAGTTTCAGCTCGTCCTTCCTCTTTTCTTGGTTTGAAATAGTGAGTAATTTTACTATTGTAGATGTGTGGAATGTACATTGTGAAGGATGGTGGGTCGGGCCGGGGGCGGGGATGTTTTTGTGTGTTGCTTCGCCAAACGTTGGGTGCAAGTGCCTACATGGTTAAATGTTGTTGCGACTTCTGTAAAAATGTGTCTTGTGTTTTCACTAACCTTGCGTAATATCTAAATATTTGCAGTTTTGAGTTATTTAATGTGTGTTGTTGTTTTGCAAGGAGCAAATTTAGATTAATTTTGAAGTTGACCAACGCAATTGCCCTAAATTGCGTTCATAACGCTTCAATTACTCCGATCGCAATACCACTTGTTCATTATTTCCTCGCCCGTCGCAATAATATTTTTCACCATTAAATGTGGCATAAGTATAAGAAATACTTCTGTTGAAACATGAAGTTTTTCGGCAAATTTGACCTTCAACTAAGTTTTGAGCTTTTTGCCTGTTGAGGTGTGTGTGATGGTTTTGGGGTTGCCTAAGATATATGAAGAACAGACGATTGCGTTCGATTAGTGCGTAAAAAAAAATCTCCAAACTCACAGTAAAGAACAATGACAAATTCATTTGATGTTAAATTGCAAAGTGGTTATTTGGATAAAGGATGAGTACATTTTAGTTCACCTAGAATTTTGTTTGGAGCCTACATTGTATGTAACAGAAATCAAACAGACGCATTTACATCTAGTGTAGCAGCTACAGTTATTTTCGTTTGAGTTACATCTATATTTACCAGAATTTTCCACCGGTATCTCTTGCACTGTGTATTCTAACAGATACCGAAGGAATCCTCAGACCTGTGTTGAATTTTCAGTTTCAAGGGTAGAAAAAAGAAACAAAACAGAGAAAATGCTGATTCGTGGATTTTCGATGTCTAAGTTATGTGGTTGATGTTGTACATTTGTTCCTAATGATTATTGTTGCCGTCTGAACTGGCACGTTTTTTATGTTTTGTGGTGGAATGGAGGTCTGATGATGGGTTGAAAGGTGTCTGGAAGCCTGTGGTAGTAAACTTACTGTCAATGTCACTGTCTTTAATCCTCTAAATTGCTCAGATTCCTTGATATTCTTGATTGCATTTCCATCAGCATCACAACATGGAAAACAAAAACAGCACAAAAGAACAATAGCATCCCTGCAATAGAAAAACCCTTCAAATTCCTCATTGAGACAAAATGTATCATGACTGACATTCCATAGTCAGGTTATGTTGTTTATAGGTACAAAGACAGGTATGAAGAATGAATTTAATTAGCTCAAGGTTAATGGCTAAAGGTGGCGAAATACCTCACAATGTGTGAGGAAGACAGTGATGGATAGAATAAATATAGACGTAAAGGTTACACCGAGATAGTGACGGTAGCATGTTTAACAGGGTTCATGATCCTTGGTGGAGGAAGAAACAAGGTTGCGTTACAGATAGGCGCGTGTTAGACATGGAACTTTAAGATAAGAAAAAAATCATGAGAGGAGAAAACCCCAAGTGTAGTTACATAGTAGATCCTGAGACGGTCCGTATCTGCTTGAGTTTGATGACGAGGATTTCTATGGGTTTGATAGGACTTATATTGGGCCCATAGAAACAGATGTAAATATCTACTTGAGTATTGTATGGGTGAGAAGATCCATTGGCAGATCCAGGGGGTAGTGACCCCCAGCACGATGCTCTCCCCTCCAGGGATTAAAATTTTCTTAATCTAATGTTTTTTTGTTTTAATAAAATCGTATGTTAGCCCACCCTGTCAAGGGTAGGCGCTCCCCTGTATTGAGAATCCTCAATCTGCTCCTGCAGTACTGGACCTACAGAGATTATTTTTGTTGGAAGTTTTGTGAGAAGATTTTTAGACTCATGGAATTCTTTAAGTTAATATTTACACTTATTTGTGTGTTGATGAAAGGCCTGCTGGACCCATTCAAATCCTTGTCCTCAAACTCAAATGCTAACCGCATTATTAGGGGGCGCTTATCCCTAGCCGGGGGCGCCTACCCAATATTTTAATATTTATCATATCCCATGATATACCTTCCAAGAACCGATCACGTTGCTTTGGATACAATATTTTAGGGTTCGATGATGATAAAAAGTCAGATGAAATTATGTCGGTACGACTTTTGTCAAAACCATGATGAAACAAAAAAGGATAGATCTATTGGCATTTCCATGCAAGTCGAAGACAGTAGTCTTTGTACTGTCTGAAGTTGAAGTAGTAGACCCTGAGGGGAACGTCTGTCTGTCTGTCTGTCTTTTTCAAATACTTTGCAATTTCAGAAGTACATCTGTGCAGCACTTAGATACTGACAGTACAATAAGGATGGTCTTCCATCAATGCGCCCTGGAAGCGTTGAAGCATAAATACCCGAACAACTTCCCCTCCATTTGTGTTCTACATTAAGATAACTGGAAACTGCAGAAACGATCGGTTACCCTTTGACTTTATCTCAATCCAGATGAGATTTTAATCCACTTAGTAATGTTAGGAGTAACATATATATCATATATATCATATATATATATATATCATATAGACGGATATATACACATCTGTTCTGTGTGCACGGTTCTCTTCGTGTGAATGTTCAGCTTGAGTTTACGTTTGCGTTTGAGGTAGCATTTGAGTTACACAAATGTGAGGAATGACAAATTGTCACTTTTACCAAAGACAATAATATTTGCAAAATGTCAGAAAAGTGATGATTTCGCCATCATTACTATCAACATTTTTGGCTAAAAAAATGTGTATTGTGACCATGGCTAAATCATCACTTTTCTGACAAGCGAAAAGTGACGATTTGTCATTTGTCTCATTCGCGTAACTCAAACGCAAACACAAACTCAACCCGAAAAGATCCACTTCTTTTCACATGTGCAAAAAGAACGATCTTGGTAATAAGCCTGAAGTAAGGATCAAAGCCAACGTTAGATCGTCGAGAATCGCCACTCTTGAAACGCTTGTAGCTCTTTGAACTTCAACACGGGTCAACGCGGCACCAGGGATTTGGTACAATAATTTGTGCACGCTGATTAGGTGAAAAACAAAGACTTTTTTCATTTCTGATCTTTAGTTGCTCATTTCGCCAGTCTTTTCGCAAAATAATCTGCCGAGATTTTATTAATAATCACGAGATCAAGACTTAAAAGATATAGAAGTGCAACTGTGAAAAACTCATTTGGCTTTGATTGAATTTTTAATTACGTGCCTCAGATAAAAATCCTGAAAATAACAACAAATTCTTTACTTTTTTCAAAAATCTCGTGTTAGAAACAACTGCAAATGTCGATCCTGCCTATTATTTACTGCTATCAGACAGGTACTCATACCGTTGTAAATGAGTATTGACCCACCTACCAGTGAAGTGTGTACTACTCATTCTGTTTTATCCTGGCTACTTCATCACATAAATCATACCTGTGAGTGAGGCTCTTCGTATCGACTTCAATACTCATAATAACGATAATATTTGTTAATTAAAACAGACAGAAATAATGCATTTGATACATCATTGTGGTTAACTAGATATTGCCCGTGCTTAACATGTGCACCGTTAACCGCAGGCAAAAATTAATTGATCATGAGAGGTGCAGGGAATTTCAAATAATTTTATTTTAGATAAATACATTCAACTCTCTTGCCCGAAATATCATTCACCTCATGGCACACAAAGGTTCCTTCAGAAACAATCACACCAATTTTTAAAAGATTGAGGGCCCATTTACACCAAGTGTCAGCGTCAACACTGCGACGACGCTTGTGACACAGCTCTCATTGACCACAATGGAGTCGCTCCAAAATAGGTTACAACCCCCTTTCTCAAGTGATTCCATTGTCATCAATGAGAGTTGTATCACTGGCGTCATTGCAGCGTTGAGGCTGACGCTTGGTGTAAACGAACCCTAAAACATAATTATTGCAGGTAAAAATAAGTTCTTGTAATAATTTGATTGTTGAGTAATAGAATAACGTAAACCATTCCGAGCCCCATTTCTCTACAGGTACCTGGGCAGGTGCTTCTTCTTCCTTCATCTCATAGATCTTCCTCACTTTATTCTGGTCATCTGTTTGAAGGGCAAGACATTTTACACTTAACAACTGTTTCAGAGTGTTTACTTGTTCAATATACTTTTCCACATGGTGTATCTTTTAGTTGAAAATACATTACATGTCAAGAAAACTATCTTGTCAAGTTGGATTTTCTTGTGATAGATGCATCTAAGTGTTGAATCAATGAGTAACACACCTTGTTGACGGAAAAATAGTTAGCACATTGGATTGTTTAACATGAAAATGACTTCACACCTTCTATTAGCTTCCTGCACAAAGATATTCGAGGTAAATGGCTTTTCTAATCTCCACAGACGCAAACAACTTATCATATGTGATTTGTTTCCCCTCTGAAGATACAGATCTAGTTGGGTGTTACAAACAACAGGACGGCGCCCAAAATCAAGTTCATATTCTGTGAAACTAAACGTCAACTACTACGAAGACCGGATAGAAAACCCCACGTGATGCACTGTGAATGGATAAATATCTGTTATTGTTTCTTGACGTCGAGAGATTGAGTGATCATCAGTATTAAATACGGACGGAAAAATCACTATAAAGTACGCAAAATTTGACGTCAACGTCACAATGACGCCGTTGGCTACTTCTTTTCCCATGATTTAAGAGAGGAATTCTAGATTGGACTTGAACAGAAAATTATCTGTGAATTGATCACTAAGTGATTGTTTTAAAATCACTTCCAAAGAATTACTCGATTAATGACTCAAAAGAGTGATCGTCGTAAAACTTAACGGAATAATTACATTGGCAATTCGATGAAAGGTCTTGACTAATGGGAAACTGGTAAATCAAAAGTTCTCATTTCTTTGTTTTTACCGCCCGCGTACGTAGTACGACGGGGGGGGGGGGCTACTCAGATCAGTCTCATAACCGGGGGGGGGTCCCACAGCTGAGCAGGGGGATACTCACATCAGACCCATAGCTGGGGGGATACCTGAGCCAGAGTGGGTACCCACGCCAGGGGAGTTACCCCAGCTAGGGGGGGTACCCAAGCTGGGGTACCTGACCAAGGGGGTACCCCATCTGTGAGGTACCCCAGCTGGGGTTTTTTTTTACAGCTGGGGTACACCCTCCCCCCTGGGCTGAGTTGGGGTACCCCCCCCCCCCCCGGGAGAGGACAGCAGAGTGAGCACTTGCTACGCAGTGGGCGTTATGCCTCTTCCTTTCACGCAGGAGGACTTTCTTGTTCATGGTTTTTTTTTTTTTTGTAGAAAAGAAAATAGGAAATCAAATTGTTTTGAAATAGAGGTGTTGCAATAGGAAAGTAAAACACTGATTCAAACCACAGGAAAACTCTACGGCACTTACACCTGGTTTTTCCCCTGATTTCTTCTTTTCATTTCGGAAATAGTCTTTTGTTCAAAATGACTGTAATTTGCATTTTCCATTTTTTACAGTTATTTTGTTCCGATCACAAAAATTTAGAAAAATAGTGGATCACAGGTCTATTTCTCATGTCTTAGCATTCACCTGCTTCTTGATGCCTTTCTCACAACCGGCTGTATTTTCTGGGTATATTTTTGGAAAGCATGATGCAAATATGAAATAAAAACTGAACAAACTCTTAACCTGGGCGCTCCTTCAGGTAACCCAAGCAACCATGGATTTTACAGACCTGAGTTGATCTGCTGTTTACCTTTCACATTTAACACAGGAAAGTTATTTCAGGCTATTGATAGCCAGCTAAAGAAGGTAAATTATTCAGGGTTTTCAG
Source organism: Haplosyllis leylae (assembly GCA_038406175.1). NCBI lineage: Eukaryota > Metazoa > Annelida > Polychaeta > Phyllodocida > Syllidae > Haplosyllis > Haplosyllis leylae. The sequence continues at coordinate 21,623 of JBCAUG010134215.1, read as the reverse complement.
CGAATTTATTATCAAAACAGCAAATATTGTTACTAAAATAGCTTTCCTAAGTCAAAACTTTCCTTCATCATCATATTTAACAAAGAAGTTAAGTTCCACTATCTGTGACATAAATTTAATGTTTATCCCTCTGCACTTTATATGTGACATGCTACTATATAACAAGTGGTCCTGCCTTCACTCACATAGTACTATGGGTATGGGGGGGGGTACACAACAAGTGAGAGGGTGTCAGAGGGTACACAACAAGTAATAGGGGTTATGTAGGGGCTTGTATCTCCCCAGTGTGTAAAGCAACCCAATATTCAGAAAAAGTTTGCAAGCAACACTCAGGTCCTGCCATCTATTCGCAGAATGGCAGGACCAATAATTTCAGACATCGCTATTATGTTGAATACACGGAAGGGGTAATGTACTTTACTCAGGTGATCTACACAACTCTCAAACTTGCGTAGGCCGGAGATAAAATAGACAATACAGTAGACAATGTCAATGTTCTCGGTTCCAAAGTGGCCCACCGTGTAGTAAACGTTCAAGTATCTTTGGCACTTTGAGTGGAAGTAAGGTGAACTGGCCCTTTTTGATACAGTAGGCATTGATTTTACGTTGACGTCTACGTATATTGTTTGATGGTAAACGTTGACTGGAAATAAGATTAATGTCTGTGTTTGTTTAGTACCTGGCAGGTTCTCAGAAGGGTGTTTTATCTGTGCTCTGTACGGTTTCAATAATTGTCTCTCTGTTTTATTTGTGTTGTCAATCTCAATGATCTGCGCAAGGTGTTAGGTTTATTCTTACCCCCCCCCCTCCGGATTTGAATTCGTCCAGTGTGTCCAAAGATATACGTATTTTTACTGCGAAGATGGTACTTTGATGTGATGTGTTCCCAAAATTGCATTGAAATTTACTTTAGTTGAAAATAAAAAAAGTGTTGGCATGGCAACCGATTTTGCTACTGACACTAATGACAATGTCTACTATTGGACAGAAAATGTCTTTGGTGTCGGAAGCGCTGTCTTGGTGTAAATGAGCATTAACAAGCTCTCCAAAGTTTCGTAGTAAAACAGACGATTGAACACTGCACTTTCTGACGATTTTGTAAAATTGCGTCACATGAGGTTTTATGAGTTATGCATCTGAGTTTATTAATTCATTTTTGAGATAATTGTGAACAAGAACGTGTTTAGCTGTAGTGCCATAACATTTCATTCGTGTGTGTACAACCATAATGATGAAATGAAAAAAGAATTTTGCACACAAAATAAATCTACTATGCCATTTGCTTCCGAGTGTTTCTGCATAATTTTACTTTACAGTGAATGAGAGCAATTATTTCGCATGACAATCTTCAATGTTTCACCCTTTTTGATGTTTCGCTTTATTTATTGCATGTTATTTCAATAAAACATCTTTTATGTATCATAATGATATATTGTAGCAATATTAGAGATAGCTTGTACTATTATTAGCTTTTTGCGTATGTATTTCTTTTTGCTTTTGCAAGTGGCAACTAATATATAAGCACAGGCTAATGACCTATATAAACAAATTTAAAACATGTTAAAATATTTTTTAAAATTTATTTTGTAATGTATCATTTTCTTTACAATCCAACTGTATGTACCCAAATTAGTGTCCAAATTTTTTGAAAATGTCAATGCTGTACGATGGCATTAGTTTTAAATTTGATGAATAATTTAATCGAACATTTTAACATGTTTCGTCCTTCCCTTTAACATATTCTCTATGTGTTGATTTGCTTTACATGTTAAATGTCATTTAACTGTTACTTTTCGTACATTTGCAGACTTCATTATAGGTACACTCACCAGGGGGCCCCAGTAGCGAATTCCGCTTCCGGGGTCAAGGAACCTCGTTCTGATGTCACGGATAGCAGTAGCACTGCGTTGATCAGTCCGCCCCCTGTTGGGCATTTGAGAACATCACCAGCTACTTCTATAACGCCCCAGGTATACTAAGATCTAAATAAATGCTCATTTATATTAACCTGAAGTCCCTCTCTCTTCATTTTAAAGCCACCTGCAGGCTTGGATTTGGCACAATATCTTAGTTCATTTATAGATTTTTATGTCCCTTCTTAGTCCGTTGGTAACAATGGATCCAAGGGGAGGGGGCACCAGGAACGTGCACATCCACCTCTGGGTCCAAATCTTTTTCATTTTCATACAGTTTTTGGGAAATATTAGCTAAAATAATTGCTTTGTTGCCTCCACCTTTGTGGTTGGCGCTCCCTCCTTTGGAAAACCTAGATCCGCCACTAGTATCTGTACTTTTCGTACAAAAAATTGAAATGTATGAACGTACCTACCTTTTGTTTTAATATTGCAGACAACAGACAAGATGGGAAATAAAATTGGGCAGCCAGAGGGTCGTTCGGATACATCTCGCGATCCAAGCCAGGCGGACAACTCACTGGTGGGTATCAGTCAATCGAGGTTTTTGATGGATCCTTTACGGCAGAGGTTGAGATATTCTGTCCCGAAAACATACTCGACAGTTAAATCGAATATGTTCTAAGAAGTGCTGCAGGATATCAAACATACTTGACAGTTGAATTGAGTATGTTTCCTTCTAAGAACATATATTCAATTTAACTGTCGAGTATGTTATTTTTGCCGATTTCGACAAGATATCTCAACCTCAAGTAAAACAAGAACACGGATTTTTGCGTGCATCAGTCAATGGAGATTTTCGCGATAACCGATTCTGCCAGATCTGACAGCACATGTAAACTGTAACTTTTTAGCAGTTTTCAAAGTTTAAATGTAAGAGATAAGGGCCAATTAAAGTGACTGATTTTTCCTAGAATCCATTATATTTGGATAAAAAGTCTTGAATGCACTGAGATAGAGTTTAATTCATATTTGATTTGCCTAATTTGGCAGAATCGATTATCGTGAAAACCTCGATTTTTGTTCGAAACTTTGTAAAACTGCACTGGGGTGAACCAAAAGAGATTTTCAGAATTCTTCACTTGTGTGCTAATTTTTCAAAATCATAAAATAATTTACACTGACGTTGGTTTTTCGCATAAACATAACCCGTTCGTTTGCATTATGCGAAAGCTTCAATTCAACTAGTGTACAATTTTATTTGTTTCCATTGACCAACATAAATGCGTTAATCTCCAACTTCACATTCAGATAAGACTTAAAATTTATTTCACAAAATGACGAAAAAATTCAATGATCACAGACAAAATCGGCCAACTTACCTTTCAGCTAAGATTTTGCAAGATCGACTTTTTCCCCTCAATGAATGTCTTTCTTATAACATGGATAGTGTCCCCTTCATTCAGTTCACTCGTGCTGTGCATTTGTTTCGGATCGAGTTGTACTAATTACTAAGTGTTTTCTGCCATGTGTAAGTACTTCTACATTCGTCATTTAGATAAGACTAGCCGTCAAAAAACTCGGACGAGACTAAACCAACCACGACTTGGTTTTTTTTCACTCATTTCTTCCTTTTTCTTTTTGTCTCACAGAGACCTGGATCTGCGATATCAGACAGTTCCACGGCGAGTTCGCGCCGGGAGAGGAGGAGGTTCAGGAGCCGGGAAGCACAGGCCGCGCTGGCGGAGGAAAAGGCAACGGCCGGAGACATCAGCCTCAGTGTGAGGCCCGGTAAACGTGACAAGAGCTCCAAGAGGAAATCTGCCCTCAACTCGGTCGATCTTCCTGGTAAGTGAAAGATTTTTTTCTTCGTTTATAGTTTATTCTAAATGAGGTGACCACTTTTCTCGCGCAAGTCACTTTCCAACGACAAGAAAAGCAAGTGCATGTGTCCCTTATGACTTATTCACACTGCACAATACTGGAACTGGGATAGGTACAAGTACAGGGAATGGGACTAGGATTAGTAGGATCCAATGTATGATACAGAAATGTTCACACCGGTCAGAGAAAGGATCTAGGAGCCATTGTCTCCTGTTGTGCTGGTGTCGTTCCCTGTACTCGTCCAAGCCCCGGTTCCGTGTGAATAAGCCACAAGGAAGCTTTTCCGTTGAACTGGACTAAGTTTTAAGTGAAGTCAAAGGAAACAATTAAGAAACCGAAATCTACAAGGTTTCTTAACTTCAGTAGTCCATTTCTCATGAACTTGAAAATTTGTCGAAAGACGCAAAGAAGGCCCAGCACTACTGGATTCAGGGTACAGTACAATTGTTCTGCACCTGTTGCATATCGGATTTATCTGAACTTTGAAAACAGTCTGCCAGTATATCATTGATACATCAGTAAAATATGACGTTACGACCTTGACGTGTGCATGCTGCCTAGTAACATCACCGATAAATAAATCAGCTGGTTGGCCACTGTCAAATTATCGTAAAACAGTCAGAACATGTCCATGACTTCTCATTCAAGTATGACGTAGCGACGATGACACTAGGTCACATGCATGCTCATGATGCCACTGATAAAATATATCAGCTGATTGGTTTCCTTATCAGAAAACAGCCCAAAACTCCGGCACCCCCTTAGTTAAGTGAGACTAAATTAACCAGGAATGAGTAAACTGATCTCCAAATAAGCCCCAGCAATTATGGATAGCTGTCGAATGGTGGATAAAACTTTTATGCCATTACCGAGTGATATCATTGGGGGGAGGGGGGAGCTCAGGATACATGCCCCCCCCGGTCCAATTTATTTAATTTTCATGCTGTTTTCAGAAAAAAAAATTGGTCAAATATTTGATTGGCACCCTCACCTTTGTGGTTAATCCTTTCCCCTGCGTCAGTCTGGAAAATCCTGAAGCTGTCACTTTTTGCTGCTTTGTTTTGGGCGGCTGTACCACGCAAAGCTTATCAAAACTGTGATAAGCTTTGGTCATTGTAAAATAGAATCATGGTGATGTGGGCATTAGTAACGTTTGCAAGTTATAGACCCCAATGTCCTGCAAATATTTATGTGCAAAATACTTTTAGTTTAGGAACACAACAGAATTGCGTGATAGTCAAAGAGACCATCAGAAGCTGTCACTGAAAAAGAGATACAGTGTACATGGGGAAAACTAATGAAAGAATCCGACAATGTTGTTTTTCTGGTAGGAAAGTACACTATGAAATATATGACAAGCAATATACAGCATGAAGGTATTCAACTACTGCTGAACATAGAACAGCTCAACCTATCATCAGTAGAGCCACCTTACTGCAGTCAGACCTGAGATCGAGCTGGTCCTACTCTAAGAGTTTCCATGGAAACACTAATACATCTTATTGTGTACTGGCTCATTCACTTAGGTCTGAGTACTTGAGTGGAAAATATATGGCGTACAAAACTCCCAATAGTTCATGCGATTTGGATGTAAACAGTTCAAAGTTGAACTTAAATAAAATCATCAAACTATTTCGATATTCCGAAAAATTATCTTTTTTTTCCTAAATTGAAACTTTTTACATGCAAAAAGGCAAAATCTTAAAATGACCTCTTCAAAATTGTAGGCAATTGTTTTTGAGGTTGGTACTCACATATATCACATGAATTCTTGAGTGTTTAAAGAAATCATTGATAATCGTTTTTTCCAGATAAATCAAGAAACTTTATCAACAAACAACTGTCAAACTGTCAAATCGCACGTGCATTGTCTGTCACACGTGATGTTATATTCTTGTCACATGACTTTATTTACTTATGCTAATAAGGTGACCGGAAGTTGACATAATGATGTCTGCCATGTGTATTTGAAAGAAACGACAGTTTCATGCTTTTGAAGGGATTTGCATTCGATTTTGTGGTGATTTGTCGCAAGAAATCATTCAAAATCAAGACTGATCTAGATGGAGAAACCGGCGTCTCCTTTACATAGGTAAATGAATTATATGACATCACAATAATTGAATGAGTCAGACTCCTTTTTTCAGGTTGTTTTAAATTAGATCTAGGTCTACCAATTTTTTATTTTGTTAGTGTAAGTATTTATTGCATAGGTATTCAGTAAGTAGGCGCTGTATTTAATGTTCCAGGCCGCATATTAGGCTTTGAAGCATGTCTGTTATAAACATCCAGTGATTGCCTTATGACTAATAGGGCTGTCTCGTGCTGCCATCTACTGTATTGAGCTTTTGGAATAGCCCTTCGTTGAGTCGATTTTCGCCAGAAATGCCCTCTTATTCACGTCTTCGACGAAAGTGTCTTTGTCGATAGGTTCAGCATCCAACTTATCTATGAATGGAAGGTTATCACATTTTCTCCTGTATTACACACAAAAATATTGGTCAGAAATGCGCTACTTTCGCCTATTTCATCTCACTTCGGCCGAAAGCAAAAGTGTTTGGGAAGTGGTCAGTTTATTAACCAGAACTGAACAGACAAATATTGATGGGAAATTGACCCTTAGACAAACTTGAAAATGTTAGGTAGGAATTGTTCCATCATTGAAGAAACCTACAATCCTTGGAAATGTGAAAAAAGACGAAAAAAGCCCAGAAAGTTATTGCAGGACTGGGAACGTTTCGAGCGGACCTTAAAGACGTACCGACACCGAATTTCGGTCCATTAAGTTTTAATTCGGCCCGTTATAAGTTGTAACATTGTGTCAATAGTGGCAGGAACTTTGATGGGCAGAATGAGTGTGCAATTCATTCTGCCTGTCAAAGTGCCTGTCACCATTAGCACAATGTTAAGCGTTAATGGGCCGAATTTTGGGCCAAATTTCGGTATCGGTACGTGTGAACAAGGATTAAGTGTATGAAGGAACTTTTAGCAGTGATACATCCGTTTCTTACCAACAATTAGAAATACAGAGTGATGGATCCCATCAATCATAGTTGGGTGAGTTCTTTGGTGGGGATTACTTTGGGCCGTCACGTTCCAAAAAAAAAAGAAGAAAAAATGTGATGGTTTGTCCCATTACCTATCATTTTATCCACTGATCCTTTTGGTTGCCGTCTCATTTTGACTTCCAAGAAATTATTGCTCACTGGGCAATCGTCAAACGAATGTTCAAGTTGACGTTATTGTACGGTTATATCAATTTCACAAGTCCTATTAACAAGTTAGTGGACAATTTCACCCCTACTACACGGTGAAATATTATCCCCCCTTCATCCACCCACACGAAAGAGAGAAACTAAAATATTTGGATCTGGATTTTCTCTTCTGATACATCCCAGACTGATCCAGGGCGATCGCATCATCTAGTAACAGTAGCTACCTGGTGGGATCAGGTGCTAAATACTACAAGGCCCGTAAACATTAACATAACGGTTTAGGGTCTATTCACACTGAGCGAAAGCGAAAGCGATTTTCGCTCCGATTGGTCTATAAACGATCAAGAAACTGACGTCGCTTTCACTTTCACTTGGTGTGAATATACCTGTACAAATCAATGTAATCCTTCCAAAGCGACGTCGCTTTCGCTTTCGCTTGGTGTGGGTATAATACATACAAGGCCTCTAAACATGAACATAACGTTTTATACCGTCAGATACGATATCCTGACTGTGATGTATTCTATCCAGGACTTGAGGCCGTTTTTCTGATTAACCTAAGCTCAGTGCGTGTATAAATAAACAGACATTATTAACAAGTCGAGTATGTGCCAGGTAAAACTGTAAGTATCGTCGCGTTATTCATACATAATGGAACAGATTAACCAGAAAATAAATAGCGCGAGCATGTTTGGCTTGGGAAATGGACCAGATAGATAAAAATGAATTCTGTAAATAAATGTCTGTGTCGACAAAAAGATACTTTTATGCCCAAAAGTTTTCAAAGATTTAAAGATTAGTGGTAATCCCTCGGTTTTAGAAGAGGGATTTGAAGAAAGGAGAAACATCGTTTTCTTTGATGGTTTGTTTACGGCTGAATTTTGAATTGAAGTCCCCAATCAAAACGATATTTCCATGTTATTATTCTGAATATATCATTGCTTATGCAAAAATTTTAAAAAAAGATTTCCCAAATTTGTGTTTAATTAACGTTAAAAGTAGGTAATAAGCATGGTGGTGGTAGCCCTACCGTGTACGGGCACAAGACTAAACAGGGAGAGTAACAGATTTATCAATTGTATTCCTGGTCTATTTTACTATTATCTGTTTGAATTCGGGGAAAAAACAGGAGAATGTAGCACTGATCACTCCAACCTTGACACCTAATAACATTTTAATCAATTGATACTGTCTCTCTCTGGATGGAATACCCGTAAAGATGTGTAGTGACGGTAGATTTTATTTGTGCTGACTGAAAGTATTCACAGAGATGAGTCATTGGTGCCATATGGGATGTTTGTTTGGTCTGAGCAATTTCAAGTAACAGTTTGTACATTAGAACAGAATCAGGAAATTTTTTTTTTTTTTTTTTAAACTTGAAACTTTGGAATACACGTACAAGATCAGCGTGTACAAGTGATAAAATGATACTCAATAACAATTTCTCGAAAGACTTAGAGACAACCGGTTCACAGAGAGAAAAGGGGAATTGTTGGTGAACATCTTGGCAATCTTGCTTAATATCATATAATAAGTAATATTTTGTAAAGTATCTTGATTTGAAATTTGCAAAATATGATTAACGGTGATGTCATTTCTGGACGGAGAAGTGTTAAGGAGTGTTTACACGAAGCGTTTTTCAGCCCATTTTTAAATAAGCGTTTTTTGTTTATCATTGTGTCAATGGTGATTGTGTAACAGACAGAATGGGTTTGCAACCCATTATTTCCCTTAGACACTGCGTTATTTTTTTTCAGAATAACGGGCTAAACGTGTAAATACTCCTTTACAAGTCAAAAGTACCTGCAAGTAGTTTTGAATTGGCGCTGTTGAGGTTCCTTGGCAGTGACAATTAGATTTAAACCATGACTACTCCTATCAAAATGTCCTGTTGGCATTCTTCCTGCCGAGCTTCCTGTTTCTGGTTCCGCAGGATCTCAGTTTGAGCCCGGAGCTGGAAACGATGTGTAATAGGCAGTGAATTGTGCTATCACACCTGTATGATAACAGAGAGTACCTCACCACCACTCACAGACTCAACTAAACAGTACCCAACACAGAACCGCTTCTGAATACGTCGAGTGGAATCCTTCCAACTACACGAGTGGTATCCTGCTATCTTTGGAATAACATTAGAACCCGCCATGGCAACCCTTGAATTCTCCATACGTCTGTTCACAAAGGCTTTGTGGTGTCATTTGTATTTGTCCATATTCTTGCAACTTTTTGTTTTTTTTAAAAAAAAATTGTAGGACACGAGTCCTTTCTGTGGGGCCACTGATACTCCTGTTTTGGACTTCTGGTGATGTCTACCCTGGGTTTCAAAGCCAGGGTGGATCCCTCACTTGCGTGCTCCCTTGCCTGCTCGCAATGGATTCCCCAGATTCACCTCTGGTGCGACACCTTTCCTGCAACTTCATCGTACCCTCTGTATGAGACCACTTGTTGTGGAGCTTGGGGATGTTGAAAACACCAGGACAAATTCAGAACAAGAGGGGAATAAGATGTATTGACGGAAACAATTTAATGTCTGATGTAGAATATTTCACACCGTATTCTTTGCAAAAGTGTTGTAGTTTTAGTTTGATTTTCAGATTAAATGCCTATATCTGGGACTTATACTTGGACACTGATTGTATCAACAATGTTGGGGATCGATGCACCCAATGCAAAAAGCTGTGTTGAATGGCTGCGATTTTTCTTGGACTATCATTGGTTCTCAAGTTTATGTATCAGTGAAATGTGTCCATTCTCAGATTCATTTTCATCACAGCAAAATTTGACCCCAACATTCGTAAGAAATAATCCAGGAGTGCCTGTGTATAGATAAACCGGAAACAGTACCCCAGATTTTGAGTGATCGCTGCACCAAACGTTGTGCTAATTTGGGCCTATCAGAGAAACTACATGAAAGAAGCATGTTCAGGGCCCTCTGCTATTTATACAGTATATTTAATCCTCTCTTCTCTGGCGCTGAGAGCTATTGAATTCTGAAAGCTGATACCAGAGGTTTTGATATTAAAACAATCAGATTCCTTGAGACAAAACTCATTGATTGAAATGTGAGAGGTAATTGTTTGATGATTCGGATGATGATAGATCTTGGAATAGAATTTCCTATGGTTCAGATGAAAGATTAGTACTCATTGGGTCTTAAAGTACTCGAAGAAAAGTGGATGTTAGGATTATTTTTTGGCAAAGATAAATGGATTTATCCTTAATGCGAAGGAATGTAAAAGATTTTTGCAACTGTGGATGATTAAATTACTGTCATTAGATTGGTTTCTGTTGGAATTGTAGCAAACTTGGAAATGTTGAAAATGCTTTAAGCGTTTTGTTTGTGCACATACTGAGTACAACTTGCCAGTGGGCAGTACTTAAATACTGGTTTGCGGATACTTCTGGATACTTTCGCAGCTAAATCTGGTGCAACAGTAACGATTTCAGACTCTTCGCAGAAAGAATCACCAAATTCAAGGAGTTTTATTAGTACCGGTACACTCCATTGTGTTCACCGTGCATTCGGTTTGAAAGTAGAGTGAGAAACGTTGAAGTGGGATATTGAGATAACGGAACAATGATGACGATAAAATTGAACGTATTTAGCACTTTTACACGACAAAAGCTATCGTCTGAGTGATGTAAGATAAATATAATTGACACAAACCTCATGGCTAAGGTCAAGAAATTGAATTTATTGGACATTTTATAAGCCGACTATCGTCAAAATGTTAACAAAGGATACAGACACGGCGACCATGGGAAAAAGAGGAAAGGTTCAAGAAAAAAGGAAATTTCTTGTAAAGATGGCTGTTCAGCTAAGCAGCGGTGAGTTTTACACGTTTGAGAAATGATGAAAAGTGCTGTTCAGTTTCGTAGAATATTTTCGTTGTATTTTGAAACAGATAAATCGTGAGGCACGCAAACACAAAATACAAAAGATGTGCATGTGTCAATAAGATTTAAAGACTCGTCCGGGGTAGTAGAGGACGAGTTCCTAAATCTTAAATACTGGTTTGCTGATAATTCTGGATACCCACAGCATAGCCTAGAAAGGAGTGTGCAAGTTTCAGGGGCCGTGTCCCTTGTTACAAGTTCAAACGTTCTGTGAGTAGTTTCCTCGCGACCAGGCTCAGCACCAGATTTACACTGTAATCGTTTCGTAATTAGATCATATATTTTCCCTGCAGAATGCTGATTACCGAAACAATTTATTCTGTAAACTTTCCGCTGGTGATCGTAATTTTTACGTAGATTTTCCTTTGGTGTTGAGTGATGAAAACTGACACTGCAAGAAAAAACCAAAATCAAATGAGACACACTACCAAAACTACCAAATGTTAAAAGTTAACTATGTTCATGAGGAACAGACACCACAATGTCCAGATCTGGTGCTTTCAAACTTAAATTAAATCAGTTCATTTTGTTTTTGTTGCAGATGGAGAGCAGGAGGGCGTCGGGGTAACATCCCCAATCAGCAGCGTCCCTCCGGATGTGACGTCACCAACAAGTAGTCTGACTTCTGGAATGGTATCACCACTGGATAAACCATCATCTTCAGGCATGGCAACTCCATTATCTACTCAGACGATAACCTCCCCAGGTCACGTGACGTCACCTACTCAGAAGGCTAGCAGCAGTGGAGTTATTTCCCCTGGATACTCATCTGGAATGATATCACCAACGTACAGACATTCAGCGGATGTGACGTCACCAGGAGCTAAGGAGATGGTGACTTCTCCACAAAGACACTCGGCAGAATTCACATTCGGGACTTGTTATGGACCGCCACGCAAATCACCCAGTGTGACATCACCAGTGACATCACCAACGCAGAAATCAGCTCCTGGAGTGACATCTCCAACACAGAAGACACCCACACCAACTGGAGGAGTGACCTCCCCAACTCAAAGGTTCCAGCAAGGTGTTCTCTCTCCGACTCAAGCTGCTATTCAGGTTTGTTTCATTTATCCGTTGCTTTTGTACAAACAGTGCCTCTTAACAAGATATCCGGTGTTCCGAAGGCCAGCATACGATGTAACAAGAATCTGCCTTGAGTACCATTGATAAGTGCACGGTATTTATCCGGGTGTGTACTTCACTGAAGACCCACATTCTACTTATTTATAGACAAGTGAAGCTGAAAAAATAAACTCGACACAGATTCTCAGGTCTGTGTTTATGAACCCTGAAGATCATAACAGTTATTGCAATTGCAATTTCTGGTATTAAAAAAGTGCTAATTATCACAGCCATTTTTTTCTGTTTTGGACTTCTGGTGTCGTCTGCCCTGGATTTCAAAGCCAGGGTGGATTCCTTTGTCTGGTCGACACACACTACAAAAAACGGTGGATATTTTTCTCTTGATAGTTATCTTTACTCAAAGTAACCGACATGATAATTTGTTTGTGTACAGTAAAAAGCCTTCCGAATACCTGACTCTCTCCTTTTCATCTTGAAATGGCCGTCGTATTAAAAATAATGTCTTTAAATTAATTTCAGAATTTGGAAAATCGCAAAGCACAGCAATCATCGCAAGCTATAATTTCACCAGACACAACGCAACAAATAAAGGTTTGTAATAATCTTTCTCTCCGTTGACGTTTGCGCATGCTCCATAACACATGGCTGCAAGAAAGTGTCAGAAGACGCAGTGACTTTCATGGAATTAGAGACTTCAGCGCCGCGTTTCGTTAAACTGGCTGGTCTTCAACTTCCCAGATGTTCCCTTAACCAAAGTTAGAACACTTTGGAATAGAGAATCCGGCACACAGCGTTCTACAAGCTGATTGGCCAAATCTGGGAACCGGAAAATCCGCCGTTTTTATGTTCCGCGTTGCGTTTCCAAGACGAGATTATTAGTAGGCGTATCCTTCTCTTCTAGTGCAGGGTCCAACTCCGGTGGGACTGAGGTATATTCCTTAAACTTAAGGTCAACAAACTTGTTTCTAGCTCAAATCTAAGACGCATCCTCAAATTTTATCTTAATTGCCTCGACTGACTATGCCAGTAGTTAGGATTTCTAACAGACGCAAGTGTTGTACAATAGACTTGTTTTGAAAATCAACTATTTTTATTGGCCTTTTGACTATTAATATTCAGGTTTAGATTTGGCATAGTTGTACAGCATAACCCAAGGACGCCACAAGTCCGCTCCCAGTGTGATGTGATTGAAGTCGTGTTTCTTAGAGCTTTAAGGATAGAAATTACCATACAGAACTAGACTGGGCTTAACTGAACCTTAAAAGTAATGCGTTTTACCGGTGGCATAGACAAACAAGAAGAGTCAGATTTTATAATTGATGATAATATTCGCAAGCGTATGAAAAGAGCTCCACTTTTTTCTTTCTCTTGCGCAACCATCTACTTTTTACACAGCAACAAGAAGAATTTAGTACTCAACTTTGCATGTTAGATCGCAATATAAGTCGACGTTTATTATTTGGCATTTAGTCTATGAGAATTACTTTAGGGTTAATGTGCAGTGATAGCTTCTGCTAAGTACGAATTTGAAGGTCATCATGATAGAAATACATGCACGTGTCAGCATTTAGTGAACTGGCTTAGACATCTTGTCTGTTACTAAGTACAAAACGGTACTAGCTCAATTAACATTTTTCAACAGACAAGCCAAAACATCTTTCACTATACTTTCCCATCTGTTACATTAAGTTGAATCTTTCTGCAACTAGTACTCTAGCTTTCCTTTCTGTGCTTTTCAGTTTCAGTCTGCAGCTGTTACAGTGAAGGACCAGAAGAATACAGGATTAACGGAAATGCCATCTGGCGGTGGCGCACCACAACCCGTGGTGCCATCTGGTGCAACAAGCGAGGTAAGGAAAGTCGGGAGCAGCATGGAGAAGGTCGTACCCGTAGCACAGAGCCCCGCCTCACCAGTCCCCTTGGGTGTGGCTCAGTCCGGGATTTTTCCCGGGAAACAAGGAATTGCAGCCTCATCCACAGTCTCACCCGCAACCTCCAGTACTGTAAACCTGAGGAAGCAGGACCTCTTTGCACAAACACCACTGACCGCAGCTGCGGTCAGAGCAGCTGTGGTGGAACCTACTGTTGCACCTGCACGTGCAGCTCAGGCTGCGTCAGCACCAACAACGACACCAATATCACCTCCTCCAGTCAAACCCACAGAGCCTTCAAAACAGATTGCAGACGTTCGCGCACAGCTGAAGTCAGTACCTAATGTACGCTACGCAAAGCAAGACGATTCATCCGAGGCGAATGCAATGGTGTCTCAACCTGAATCAAAATCAGTGACCGTTTCGAGTCCATTGTCTGTCGTTTCACAACCGGATACACAAAAAACTGTGACGTCACCTACGCCACTTGTGATGTCAACGCTGAAAGAAGTTACGTCTCCAACACAAAAGACCGTGACATCATCTATTCAAGTCTCATCACCGACTATTCTATCACCACCACCAGTTTCGTCACCAACCCAAAAAGTTGAAATGTCATTATCATTGCCAGCACAGAAGTCGACAGAAAGCTCACAACTTTCTCCCAGGGTGGCGTTGTCATCAGCTTCATCTCGTTCCCCAGTGTCATTGTCCCCCCGATCTCCACAATCCGTAAGTCCTGCTGTACCCATGACCTCCAGTGATACCTCATCCCCTCTGAGCACTAGTCCACTTCCAAAGACCCAACCTCTTATGACCAAACCTGAAGCAGTTGTTCTCACTCAGCCGAAAACGTTTGCTGGTTCCGATGCTTTTTCTGCGGCTGGTCGGAGTCCGGCACGCAGCCCTTCAGCACTTGTTCCCGCTGGAACCAAACCTCCCGGAACCGTAGTTTATAAAAAAGTAGAGGAGACGAGTACTGAACAACAGACGCCTCCACCGAAGTCTCCAACTAGTAAATCAAGTGCGACAGTCATGAAGTCAAGCAGTACCTCCAGCGTGTTCTCGCCAATGGGGACCGCGTACGCAAGGCCCACTAGCGTCAGTGATCTCGACGAGAAATTGAAAAAGTTACCGCCTGAAAAAGTACAAGCCATTTTGGAAGCAAGAAAGCAAAAAGCACAGACTCGCTCGGAACCTACTACAACAACAACAACAACATCGACCATCTCGAGTGTTTCTGCGATTGGTCAAATTCCTGTTACGACAACAACTACAACGACAGTGAAATCTCCAGCACCAGTAGTAAAACCAACTTCAGTACCAACAACATCATCTGTGGGAGTACAACCAAAAGTGACATCCCCACCTGTTGTGACGTCACCAACAGTGAAATCTTCACAGACTCCCGTGACATCATCGACGACTGGGGTATCAAAAGTTCCGACAGGTTCTGCAGGTGATCTGGAAGAAATCCTGAAGAAGTTGCCTCCAGAGAAGGCAAAGGCGATGCTAGCTGCCAGAAAAATAAAGATGCAGTCACGAGCAGAATCTGCAAAGACAACACCAACCGCCAGCAACACTGCAGTGGAATTAGGACAAAGTTTCTTGATGACAACAGCCAGTTCAATATCTCCAGCAAGATCCTCTGTGCCAGTAACATCACCAGCAGTAGTGACATCACCACCACCATTGGCAACTTCACTTGTGGTAACATCACCCGCTTCCACATCCGTGGTGTCAACAGCTCCTGTATTGTCTCCGGTTTCTCTTGCCTCACCAGCGTCTAGGTCTCCAATTGGCAAGACATCACCAAGCACAGTAGTATCAACAACAACGCCAAGACCTGTGGTGTCCACAACCCCTGTAATATCACCAGTTCCCATAACTTCTCCGAAATCTGTGTCTTCTCCTGCTTCAGGAATCTCACTGATTCCTGTGACATCTCCGACCTCTGTTAGACCAGCAACAGCTGCTGTGATATCAACAACTGTGATATCACAGGTTCCCATATCAACAGTTCAGTCAACATCACCAGCTTCCACTGTATCAACAGCTTCTATAAAGCCTGGTGACTTAGGAGAGACATTGAAGAAATTACCTCCAGAAAAGGTGAAGGCAATTTTGGAAGCTAGGAGAAGTAAGATGCAGCCGCGCCCAGAACCTGCGAAGGCTCCAGCAAGCACCGCTTTTGAAATGGGTCAAAGTTTCTTGAAAACTACTGCTACTTCTGTAGCCCCAGCTGCATCACCAATTTCTGTAACATCACCTCCTGCTGTAAGACCATCAGTCACAACAACTGCGGCAGCCTCCTCGGTCTCAACAAAAGCACCTTTAGTTTCGTCACCAGCTGCTATGCCAGTACCAAGTCAAGTTCCAGTAGTGTCACCAATACATGTGAAGTCACCAATTTCTGTGACATCGCCAGTTCCCATGACGTCAGCAGTGCCTGCAACAGCAACATACGTGAAGTCTCAAGTTGCCGTAGCAGCTCCATCTTCACTGACCCAAGCTCCTGTGACGGCTGCAGCTCGCACTGTGCTGCCAGTCTCCACTGTAGCAACAACGCATGTGACGTCATCAGTTTCTGCGAGAGAAACTGCACCTGTGAAGTCACCCATCGTTGTGACTTCACCTGTCTGTGTGACATCACCATATGTGATACCACCCACTGTGATGTCGCCAATAACTGGAACTTCACCGGTTGTAGTTTCATCACCTGCTGGTATAGCAACGGCACGCGTAGGAGTTAGAACCCATGTTTCGACAGCTGCACAGCAATTCGCTACGCCAGCACCAGCTCCAGCTACTTCTCAAGCAAGTACAGCACCGTTCAACGAACTGGAGGAGACACTACGCAAACTTCCTCCAGAAAAAGTCAAGGCCATTTTAGACGCCAGAAAGAGCAAGATCAAGCCACGAGCTGAGCTCCTGGTCGTTCCGCCGCCATCGAAACAGCCAATGACGGTTACAGTAACATCACAAGTAGCCAAAACAACATCAACCGCAACTACCACATCTGCTACACCAATGCTGGTGCCAACTGCAACAACACAAAGTGCACCAAGAGTTGTGGCAATGCAACCAACGGTGGCGCCCGTTGTCACAAAGGCAGCCATGCAAATGGCAACGGCCTACGCCCCTCAACAGGTTACAATGCCAAAGCAGCCACCCGCAATGGTTGCACCGGCGGCGCCAACAATACAACAGACTGTGGCACCCTATCCTTCGCCAACTGTATCTCAAGCAGCGCCACAGACAATATCGGCAACAACAACACCACCAGTAACGTCAATGCCAACCAAAATAACACAGAGGGTGATCACTACCCTGCCTAGTATGCCCACAGTTTCAACAAAAAGTACAGCCAAAGTGGTGATAGCCACATCTCCAACAGCAACAACAACAACAACACAGCCACAAGTACCTGCAACAACATATGTTGTGACGTCACCACCAGTCACAATGACGCCATCACCCTGGGCGGCAACAGCACCAATTCAACAACAACCTTATGGCATCACTTCCATGGTAAGTTTATGCCTTTTTCTTCCCTTTGCAAAGCATGGCCCAATCTGTACGCAAAACGCCTCCATCATCATCACAATCCTCGTTCACTTCACCGTTGCACTGCACTGAAGTCCAAAGCTACTATCGCTAGTGTTAGTTGGGAAGAAAGATTTGTTTCTCAAAAAATAATTCTTTTCACAAATCGGCCGCAGTCGTGAAAAGTACTGAAGTGTTCATTTTATGTGAATGCACGCAATGGTTTCATAAAACATACGTATGTAACATATTGACTGATAGCAGTCGGCTTCAATAATTAGAATGCATCAAACACCATATGGCAATGTAGTGTAACACATTATGGGAATCACTTAGGCACAAATCGTTGATGATCAGAATTATGTTAAAAAGAATATATATAAAAGTGAATGGAAATTTACGGTTATAAAGCAACCCGTGCATATCGAAACTTCCAATTAAACAACTGTGATTATTTCCCATCTTTGGGTTTATCCAAAGGTACCAACTAATCCACGTTGAACTTTTATTTTTGCGCTAGAATATCATTATGTGTTTCCTCAATTCAAGTATTTCTTAGTAAATCTGAAGAAAAACAAATTACAAGGTAAAAAACTCTTCACACAAGGAAACGATAAAAAGCAATCACGGGTGAGTCATACATGTAGGAAACCACCACATATCAATTTATTTCATTTTCTTTTATGTCATCTACAGGTACGCATGTTCATGTAGCAAAATCAGAGGGTGGAATCTAAGTAAACACCCTTTCATCAGATTTTTTCTTTTCAATTTCCTTTGGTACTTTGTGGTATGAAACGGTAAAAACATATTGAGTGGGTTGTACGATTGTACGGGGACTTGAATGGTACAGATTTTTACTAATTAAGCAGCATTTTATTGCTAAAAGCTTTTTACTACAAAGGAGAAAATGTATAGAATGTTAAAATGTAAACACTACAGGCCGTGAAAATAAAATTGTGTTCCTCGTGTACATTTAACGCACGATTTTCGCAAACTGAATGACATAAAATTTAACTCCAAAAATGTTAGTTGAAAATGAATGCATGACGTTGCAACATTTTAAATTGTCAAATTGTAGAGTTCTCAGAACCAATTGAAATTTGAAACCAAAAATGATAAATATACTTTCTCCATGATGAATGAAAAGACTGGCCCTTTCCCACATAATGTATATAATTATATAGGCACCTGTAGACCCGAGATAGCCGTAGATTCTGAACCAGACCAAGAGTTGTAATATTTGAATGTCAACACCAAGAAGCGAAAGTATAACGGAGAGGCGATTCGTAATAATAAAGCAAGGCAATCTTCCATGACGGTTTACAAATAACAAGAAAGGAAAAATATTTGTTCTGACTTAACACACCCTGATGAGGACGTGTACGCGTATTGCACTGTCACGGTTCGGATCATGCTTCCAAATGGAGAACCTGACACAAAATACCTTCAAAGGTGAAGCGAAGTTGACCCCCAAGTTACTTAAAGTATGAGCGAGAAAAATGAATCTTATGCACAGAGCATTTATCTGTGGTTATTTTCAAATTGGTTAAAGTTGACAGATATGATCTAGATCCTCAGGCTACGGAGAAATGCAAAACCCAACTTTTTTTGGACACAATTGGATGAAAGGTGTACTCTTCGGTAAAGATTTCTGTCACACGCGAGATACCCCTATTTTGAAGCGAGATAAATCTGCGAAGATACAGGGCGATTGCCATGTTGCAAAATTGCAACAATTACACACGCCAGTCACCAAAAAGATTACAAAGCTGAGATACATTTGAATCGCCGTTCCTTTGGCAACAAAACCTATGCTGCATATTTTAAGAAAAGATAACACTGAAATGCCTATGTCGAAAACAATACTATTAGTGTAGTCCGCAAGCTTTTGACGACAAATTTGACTTTATTTTTGAGTCAATACCCACTAGCCATACAAAATCTGATTTGCAAATATGTAAGTTAGATCGGTTTGCTGGAGGAAGTTTGAAAGAACATAAACATACATTAAGTATATCCTTTATTGTTAGTTTCTTGGATTCAATGGCACCCACATAAAAACTGAGAGAATATGAATCGTATCGTGCGTGTGTTCGCATTGGAACCCACAGGATTTTATTTTTAAGTCCTTGCGTGACCTTTGATAAAACATAATGTCTTTGTGCCATTTAAACGTTATTTTTAATCGTTTCATATTTTTCGAACGTTAACTAGCAGATCTATCGTATAATTTTTCCACAAAATTGTCTTGTTAAGTTTTAATTGAAAGAACAACGATCACGTTTGGCTAGAGAAAAATACAAAGACGAATCAGAAGACGCCTTACAAAAATTGATGGTGTATTTCTGTGGCAGGAGAGAATATCGATCTTGTCGCTGTGAGGCATGTGTGTGTTGTTACATGTATTTACAATTCGTCGTTATCTGTAGAGGCAGCAGGTAAAGCAAGCTAAGGCTTCACACTTTTTTCAACTCCATCGACATTTAAATTGAGGAGGAAATGACAACATCCCCTTATTTGGTTTATTTCGTGTAATGCAAACTCACGTGGACGTGAAAATGTACAACAAATACCGACAAAAGCCTCAAAACAATGACACAAACCACACCAACTAGATTATCTGGAAGCTAAGGGATATTTGTGGAATATTTAATACGGATAATTTACGCGAACAAGACAATACGAAATATGAGGATACTAAAAATTGAATTTGGGAAGAAGGTAAAATATAAGACAATTTTTCATTTGTTCTTTATCTGTTTGTTTTAACCCAAATTATACACGATGTGTTTGATACACAAACTATCAGAATTACAAACAGTTAAATTATTATGTTTAAAAAACCTGAAATTAAATGACAAGAAAATCAATGATGCGAAGTTTGTGTAGCTACGTGCACACAACACGCAGCAATTTTACGTAATTTCCATAAACAGCTTTAATAGTGTGAAAAATGAATGGCATACATCACTGGCATATATGGCGGTGTGTCCAAATTCTGTAAATGGAAAGGAAAAGTGTGTTACTGAGTGTGTTGAACAGTTCTGTAGGAATGATTAAGCATTCAAGAGCAATTACATGCTTCACCTTGTGGTGTCTGTTGGTTATCCTCTCGCGGTTCACCAAACACTTTTCGTGAAATTCAATTGGGTTTAAATATTTCCAAATTTTATTGTATGAAAATAAAAAAAGGTTAAGTGTGTTTAACCTACGGCATAAAATTTTAAAAAAATAGAATTTCAAAGTAGAGCGGACTATTAGGCCGAAAATCTTCTTCTTTGGTTCTTTTTCTTTTTGATGACAAGGCCATGTAATATGTACGATCTTGCAGTACTGATCCACTGTGTAATAAGCTTAGTGTCACATAAAAGACCTTTCATGTCAAGGCATGGTTGGAGAAAAGTGCTGGCAGAAGAGACAATTTATGGAACTAACATTTCCTTGTTAATTCATAGATTTTTAAGGACACCTGAGCAATTTGTTTTTGAAAGAGTTATGAAGAAGGATGAAAACATGGTGTCGAAAACTAGAATAAAATTTGAATGGGTCATTTTGCACATTGAAAGATAATATGAATAAAATAAAATAATGTGCACTTTTCCCGTGATACATAATTGGAAATCTTCAGTGTGTATACTTTTCTTGGCACTGCATGAACATCATTCAGATATGATTGAAAATTTGGCATGATGTCGGTAGAAGGAAGTGCGCAATCACCAATAGTGCGTGTAGACAGCAGACAGCTGCTGGTCCTGGGGATACAGGACTATCACTTGGGGGAGAGAATGATAATGATGACGACGACAATGATGATCGCCGACATGGAAATTTGTTAGCTAACACCATGCTATTCGTCACAAAACTAGTAAAATTGAAGATTATAGTTGTTATGGAGAGAAAGTTAAAAAAAAAATACGACTTCGTGAATTTCACAACCGGCTGGCTAGTTGCTATGATGTAATTTCATCATGATATCATGATAGCATTTTGTGTAAACAAATTCCCACCAATGACTGCAGCCTAGTAGGCCTACTTATGATAAAAGTGCCAAAATCTCCCCTCCACCCTGTCCAAAAATCTTATGGGCTCCCAAATCAATCACTAAACTGACTGTAAACGAGCCAGCAATTATGAGTCATGTAATCTAAATTAATAGGTTTTACATACTTTTCAGTAAACTAGCAACTGTAGCTTGGCATGGTGGCCACGATTTATTGACCTACGAAAAAATGCGTGTATCTACAAGCATTGGTGGGACTTGAACCCAC